>JANHGL010019084.1:0-36231 GCA_024611195.1 Ceyx melanurus | reverse complement strand
CTCTAGAAAGTGCAGCCAGTTAGAAAACCTGAGCTGAAAAAGTAAAATCACTGAACAGAATTTGCTTGGTTTTCACCGAAACCAGGACAAGAAGGGAAAAAAGGGCCTGATATTTTAAAGTGATTAGGTAGTAACATACTTAGCTCTGTGTGAAACAATGGCCTATCGTAAGCGAGAGAAATGCCATCACTACAGGTACATAATGCAGTTAGTTGATAAGCTTGTTAGTGTCAAATATTATCTTTTTCTCTTTGCATAATTTTAAGCATATTTTTGTTCGGGAGTGTTTAAACACCAGTGAACTTCTCTTTGTCCAAATATGTGTGAGTCTAGTTCCCTTTAAAGATTTTATGCATAATTGTGTGTTAATGTAGCAGTTTTTGTAAATGGATATATGGTTTTAATTAACACAAAAGTTAGGGTTTTTTTTCAGATTTAAGGCACAATTCTGTCCTCTTATTTTTTGGTCCAGGTTCTTGAGAGCAATACAGAAGTTTGACTATAGAAGCTTGTTTATGTAAAAAAGTCCAGGTTTGGGAGTACTAATTCCTCTGCTTTTAGTTCCATTCATAATTAAAATCAGACTTGTGTGTCCAACTATTGTCAACGCTAGTTGGAGCTCAGTCTTAAGTTATGGATAGTTTTAATGCTTTGGAATAATATTGAAGATATGTAGGAACTAAAAGATGATGTAGTGCTTCTAAAAGATTTAAATTATGACCAAGGTGGCCAGAAAACCCTTGTAAGCCTTACGTATGTTGGAAACATTGCCATCAATAAATTGTGGATAAATCTCCAGCTAGAAGATTCTCAGCATGAGTTCTGACATCCTGAATCACTAGAAACTTTCGATATAGCAAACTGTGCTTTGTTTCAGCTCCAGAATAATTTATTCCTTTCCTCAGCTTCCATGCCTAAACTCCTATGATAGCTACTGCAGCAATCAAGTAGCAGCCAAAGCGTTATTGGATCACAAGAAACAAGATCACAGAGTGCAAGATTTCCTACAGCGCTGCTTAGAGTCTCCCTTCAGTCGCAAACTGGACCTTTGGAATTTCCTTGACATCCCAAGAAGCCGTTTGGTTAAATACCCTTTACTACTCAGAGAAATTTTGAGACACACACCAAATGATCATCCAGATCAGCAACACCTTGAAGAAGCTGTGAGTTACTGTTGGGTTTGGGGTGTTTTTTTAGGAGATGATAGCACTCTTAGCTTATTAATGAATTATGGGACACTATGTAAAACATGGAAATGCAACAACTTACATGAACAGCCACAGCTAACACATGAAATACCCTGCCTGCCCTTTTCCATTTTGTATTTATCTTGCAGTGTCATTTTTCACTCTAATCAGAGGTGGGTAATGTGGAAATTTCAGGTGTTAGATCATTTTTGTAAGTTTGATTCTTTCTAAAGTAAAACCAGAGGAATAATTCCAAAGCTTTTAAATTCTGTATTAGTAGAAAGGGACCTCATATTCTGAAAGGTTTCTAAGATTTCTGTTCTTTCCCATATATGTGGTATATAAAATCCAATAATGAAAATGTGTATCTGGAAATAAATGAGTTCGCTGTAGTGGATTTTTTGGAAACACTTCTAAATTAATGAATAAATCACCAGTATCCTACTGCTTTTGAATAATATTTAAATAATTTTTACTTATATTTTGAGGACAAAATCTATTATTTGCATAGATTTGAATATTTTATATGTTTTAGTATTTCTTTGCTGAAACATAACATCCCTGATTTTTTTGGAAAATGCACATTCCAAAACACATGTACCTGACCACTACTGTTCTGGTATTCCTCGCCCATATCCCTCACCCGGCCCAACTTCTCTGTTGTAAAATTGGAGAACTATGGTTTAAATTTCAAAGTTTGGATAGTTGCATTTAGATGTAGTCTGTAAGGGTATATTTTTCCCTAAACAAAAATAATAAATATCTGAAAAGAATTATTCTGCTTATATCTAACATTTGCTTTTCTACATGTTTAGCAATATATTCTAAAAAAAAAAAAAATTAAAAAAAAATAAATTATAAATGCCTTCTTCCAATACTTGTATTTGGTAATTGTTTAATAAAATAAAATCAGGGTTTTTTTCTTGATCTTTCAATATATAGCTTTGTATTACATAGCCTTCGGGCATTCTGCTTCAGCAGAATGCTTACATTTGAAACAGTGTATTTAATAGATATATGTATGCAAAGTTAAACTGGGCAATAGAAATTACTCTATGTGGTTGGCTCTTAATGCTGTTAGGTTTATGAAGTGCATTTCTCTTCCTGTCTGGCAATCTGTTGTGAGCACATTGAGCCAAGCCAATCCATGATAAATCCCCAGGGATCAGTAGGTTCTTGAATTACCTGTTCGGGTGTGTATGTCTCAGTCCATTTCCATGCTTCACCTCCAGTTACTTAACAGAGGAATTTCATCAGTCAGAGCCACCTGTGATCACCATTAGAGTTGTCCAAGATCAGCAGAACATCACATCTACATGCCCAATTAAGGAGATGTATTTTAAGTTTTGGGTAAATTGATCTCAAGGTCTTTAAAGACTGTGTAGTATAAGGAAGTTCAAGATAAGGAGCATATTTTATAGAAGAGACAGCTTTCTTTTTAATGATTTTTGAAGTAAAAAGGCAAGATAACTATTCTAATTGTAAAGTTGTAATGGCATTTTAAAGTAAAATTACCTTATTTTGTGAGGGTAGCTTTCATAATGAACAGAACTTTAGAATTTACTGTTTTGGTCTAGTCTCATGTTTTGTAGGGTAAGGAGCTTGATAGTTCATAGAATCATTTAGGTTAGAAAAGACCCTTGGGATCATCGTGTCCAACCATTAACCCTACTTGCAAGTTCACCCCTAGACCGTATCTCCCAACACCACATCCAAGTGATGCTTAAACATATCCAGGGATTGTGACTCAACCACCTCCGTGGGCAGCCGGTTCCAATATCCCACCACTCTTTCCATGAAGAACTTCTTTCTAGTGTCTAGTCTAAACCTACCTTAAGCTTGAAGCCATTCCCTCTAGTTCTGTCACTAACTACCCAAGAAAAGAGACCAGCACCAACCTCTCCACAATGTCCCTTCAGGTAGTTGTAGAGAGTGATGAGGTCTCCCCTCAGCCTCCTCTTCCTCAAACTGAACAGACCTAACTCCTTCAAATGATCCTCAAATGATCTATTCTCCAGTCCCTTGACCAGCTTCGTTGCCTCCTCTGCACCCGCTCCAGCACCTCAATATCTTTCTTGTACTGAGGTGCCCAGAACTGAACTTGAGGTGAAGCCTCACCAGTGCTGAGTACAGGGGGACAATCAACTCCCTACTTCTGATGGTCACACTATTTCTAATACAGGCCAGGATACCATTGACCTTTTTTGCCACCTGGGAGTTCTGTTCTTATTGTCTAATACAGTGCAGCAGTTTTTTGAGAATAATAATCTATTTTAAATATTTTTAAGGCAGGTTATTTTTCCTGTGTAATTTATTGGAACACTTTAGCTGACAAAAGTACATCTCTGATTGTATATCAGATTTTTAAGCCATTTTTCAAAGGAATTATAAAGACAAACTAAAGTGTCTTTGTATGCTGTAGTCTGCTTAATTTTGTTGCTAATATTAATACACTAATAGATTGGTCTGCAAAATAATTTAAAATGTACTGTAAATTAAAACATCTTTTCTTGTAGAGATTGTTCCAGTTATTAGGATATAGCTATGAATATTGGACTGTCTAATTAAGGCTCGTGTTTTTGTTGTTTTTCTGTAGATAAATATAATTCAGGGTATAGTGGCTGAAATCAACATAAAGACTGGTGAATCTGAATGCCAGTATTACAAAGAGAGACTTATTTATCTTGAAGAAGGCCAAAGGGATTCATTGATTGATAATTCACGTGTTGTATGTTGTCATGGTGAACTGAAGAACAACAGGGGACTGGTAAGGAATAAATATTTTGTCATAAATAGCTTTTGAAGATATCTTCATTTTGCATGACAGCTAAGAGAACTGTGGGTAAACGTACAGAAACATCAAGTTTATAAATATTCATTACTATATATAACTTACCATATTTTTTTGCAGCAAAATATCTGTTTATGGAGGTAATTATATATATATATCTGTCTCTTAAGGGAACCTGAGAATATCCTGGTTAAATTGTAAATCTGTTAAATTCCAATAAAACTTGCAGGGGAAAAAAGGCAAATAAGAACCATATTCTTGTTCTCAGAGACAGGATAGTAGTGTCTATAATGACACACAAAATGTATTGACAAATCTGCCAGAGGCTGTGATTATTAAGAGTGTTTTATTTTATTTTATTTTATTTTTAAATCAAAATTAATATGTTGACCAGCGAAATTTGGGATTTGATACTGAAATTCCAGTCTTCAGGAGCCTGTACTGTAGATAAGTGTCATAAGCTGAGCTTTCTGTTTCCAAAAAAAAACCAAACCCCAAACATGTAGATTAGTAGAGATATCTAAGAATGACTGGTTTCTGTTATGTTTTTTTTTTTCAAGGTTAAATATAAACAATATTAAATTTGAAAGGACAAACAATAAAACATGCTCTTGTTCTCATTAGCTGAATTTATGAAAGTTAAAAAAAGAAAACCAATAAAAAAACCCCCAACAAACTAGGCAGGTTTCTAAATGCATTTTTTCAGCATTGGGACTGCTTCTGTATAGCATATTTATGCATACAATAGAAGGATTGTGTTTTAGCATATAGCTGAGATGGAAAGATGAAACAGATGCTGTTTTCTAGTTCACCTGGTAATGATCAGGCAGGCAGTTAATGAGTAGGACTCATGATCAGAAAGAAATGGGACTGTATTCATCTTTCTGGTAAACTTTATTCCATCCACACTACCCCTCCTTTTCTTTGGTAGCATAATATTAAGTATATAATAAATTATTTTCAGTTTTTGAGCTGTATTTAAAATTCCCCACCATTTTTGGGAGGTGTCCACACTGATGTATTCCTTGAATGCAATGGGCAGTATGGGATATTTTTGTTTCTGTGCCTTTATGATTTGGGGTGAAAACTGTATCACCTATATCCTGATATTATCAGTCTCCTTTCCATACCTGCTATTACAGAGTATTAACTTTTGCAGCAAATAAGACATCTCACCATTGAAAGGAGTTTCATATGACTTCTGCTAAAATCAGCTATAACATAGCTTTACATTATGAAGATTCTGCAAAATTTTGTGGATGATAGTTTGAAAATTGAGGTTCAAAAAAAAGGTATTTTTTGATGAACATTTAGAATATTTTAAACCAAAACCAACCCTACTTAACAAGCAAGCATCTTTACCTGTATATATGGCAAATACTTAATCTCACACATTTTGTTGTCACATTTCATTCATGTAAGAAGGTAGCCATTTGCCAAACATATAAACTGAAATACATAATGGGTAGGTTCTTTACCAGATTCCACATAGAGTTACTGTTAATTAAAAAGATGACAGCACTTGCAAAATAAGGAGCAAACAAAAAGTTTAGGTGTGTGTTCTGCAAAGACTAAGAGAGGTGCAAGTGGAAGAAAAATGGACTATTCATGGATATAAAATGAAGCATCTGGAAAAATGGAAGATTAACTTTTTCAATATCAGAAGACTACCAAGGCATACTGGGAAATGTTTCTGCTATAACTTACCTCTTCAGTTTTCTGAAAACAAGAAGATGGGACAGTGAACTGAATGGTGAAGATCTATCTTGTGTTAAAACCGCAAATAATACATCTGTTTAGATCTAGAGTCAGGTCAACTTTAGAAGCAAAGAAGAGTTACTTGTGGTTGGGAAGCAAATTCTGGCAGTGAAAGAAAAAAAACATTTCAATGCATGATATTAAGGGAAAGTAATTTTAAATTTCAGTTTGTTTATTATTATAAGCACTGGAGATTACAGAATGTGAGGAATATATTTAAAGATTATAAATGGCAACTTCTGCCACCTAGCAGGAAAAGAAATTTGCTGAGCTTCAAGCTGGTAGTGAGCAGCGTGTGGATTGTAAAAAGATTGCTCATAATTGTTTATTAAAAATATTTGGATGAGTAAGATTGCCTGTTTCTTAGTAACACAGTCAATATAGAAAAGTTTAAGTGGGTGTCAGAAAGAAGAAAGTGTAGAAGCATGCTGCTGCAGAGAGAGCTTTTAAACGTCATGAACATGTCAGAGCCTCAACAATAAAAGATGAGTTACGTTTGTGCTGTTGCACCATAAGGTTTTTAAGTAATGGGAAAAGAGGAACCCATATTTTAACTGTTGAAAACACAAGGTTACAGTGAACTAGAGTTTAAATAAATTTGGTTTAATGATGTTCTAAAAAAGGAATAATGCTTTATGATTTATTTAACAGAAACTGCACGTCTTCCTCTTTGAAGAAGTGTTGGTGATAACTCGCGCTGTCACCCAGAATGAACAGCTCTGCTACCAGCTCTACCGGCAGCCAATTCCTGTGAGGGAACTTGTGCTAGAAGACTTGCAAGATGGGGAGGTGCGATTGGGTGGATCCATACGTGGTGCCTTCAGCAACAATGAGAGAAGTATGACTACACATCTCTCTTCTTTTTAATTTGCTTTTTTAAGATCATTATAACCTTAAGATACCTGCCAGCGATGCATCTGAATGCTTTCTCTAAAATTAATTTAATCCATATCCCAGCATCTTAATTTTTGTGTCAGGTTCATTATGTTGTAACCTGCTTCTTGTAGTTAATTTCTGAGTTCACTATACTGATAATGGTATTCCTCTGCATGCCTGCTTCTGTACTGAATTGAGAGGGAGAATATGTAGAATGTAGTGGCAAAACCAAGAGACAGTTCTGGAAATTTGCTTTGCAGACAAGAGAAGAGGTGTTGAAGTGTGACAGAAGCCTTAATCCTGCTGATTCATGTAAAGCTTTATGGGTAGCTCATGCAGGGTAGAACCAAAAATGCTCAATCCAGAATTAAGAAATTATTAGAAGTGTTTGTGGTGTTCTTTGTTCTTCCTTCACAAAACAAGAAAATGCCTAGACTGTTTTCTGTGGTTTGATATGGTATTGGCAGGAAAACATGCTAAGTCAAAGATTTTGCAGATCTTTTATTTTAATAGATTTACTTATTCACTGTTTTGATATGTGTTATTTTTTTCAGTCAAAAACTTTTTTAGAGTCAGCTTCAAAAATGGATCTCAAAGCCAGACACACTCTCTCCAAGCCAATGACTCGTTCAACAAACAACAGTGGCTTAATTGTATCCGCCAGGCCAAAGGAAAAATCACATGTGCGGGCAAAGCTGGTGTGCTGAACTCGGCAGCACATTTTCTTTTGTCATCAAATGGAAGCAGAGTACCACATGGAGAAGCCACGCTCGAGCAAATGGACCAATCAGACTGTGAGTCAGACTGTAGTATGGACACCAGCGAGGTCAGCATCGACTGTGATCATATGGAACAGACAAACTCTTGTGAGAATGACAAGCAAATAGAAACCAATGTTTGACAAAACCTTACAGTTCATGGAATATCTGTCTCTTACCTGTACAGTATTTGCATTCCATATGTGGAAACATTTGGAGAAGCACTTTTAAAATACGTTTTGTGACACTGTCAATGCAGTTCTTGTATCGTACCTATGAGTGTAGTACTGTAACTGCCAATCTGTATAAGCTGGAATCTCTTGCAACTCCTGTCCTGTGATTATATTCCATAAACATATAAGGTGGATGAAAGAGGTACTTGACCAGTTATTCTTAATGTCCTGCTGTAAACAGAATCTCTAAACTACTGTTTATATATGCATTACGTAAAGTATATTTTAATAATTTAAATACTTATTTGCCTTTTAGTGGGGCAGCTGAAGATGTGGGCTTCGTACGGAGTTTCAAGATGGGTTTAAGATAGTTTTCATAAAGGCATGTAAGGATAAAATAGTTTATTGGAAAAAAAAGAAAAACAATTTGGAATAACTTCTCTGGACTCTCCTGGTATTACATCAACAAGAACTATAAACAGCAGGCCATGTAACCAGTGACTCTTTAGGGATTAATTTTTCAAAATGAATTACTCTATTAAGATCCAGCAACCCAACTTAATACAGTCTGATCAGGTAACATGGTCAGCATAGTGCTATGGTTTGTTTATCCAAGTATGTAATGCTAAAAATAATCAACTGACAATAACCCAACTAAACCTCTGCAGTCAGCACTGAATTAAATGAAATGCTGAGAATACTGGGTATTTGTAAATAAGATGGTAGTTTGCTTTCAGTGCCATATATATTTTATCCCAAACAGGGTAAGAATGGAAAAAGCTTTTGCTCATGAATAGGCCCTCTTCAGCATTTTGCACTCCACTGACCTCCACTGTTGGTTTTAAACACCACTGAACTAATGTTAAAAACATTAAATTTTCTGTAAAATGTCTGTTTACAATTACATGTAGTTGGTTTTTCAAGTGACAATTTTATATAAGTGATGCTCTACAAATACCCTGTGGGGTTATGTAATTTTAAACAAAAAGGGAATTGCTTTTCCTTTAGGACGTATTGCATCCTTTATATATTTCTCAAGTTTTTGTTTTAAAAGTTTTTGTTGCATTTAATATCATGTTGTAATTGGAAATGTTAATGTGTTTTTTGGTGGCTGATTTAATCTACTCATTATGATGAGAAGCAGAAGAGTCACTTAAATGCAGTCTAAAACAGTTCAATATCCTGTCACTTTTTAGGAATCTCCAGGTAATAAATTATTTCTTAGTATAAGAAATGATGTCAGTGCTCTGTGGCAAGCTATGAAAAATTACATATTACTAAAATTAAGTGACCCTCAATATTACACAAGATAACATGTGTGAAGTATTTGTAACAATGAAAGTGGAAGTTGTGCTAAGTTATTGCCAAAAAGATTCTTCTTGTGTTCTACAAGTTTACAGAAAATGTACTATGTCAAGTGTCTTACATATATATGTGTGTGTGTATATATATATATATATTCTGAATCATATTACAGAAGTCAGTGTGACAAGACGACAAACAATATAAAATACGGTGGTTTTATTTTTTGAAAAATGCCATTTTTACCCTATAGAAAATATTTCAGTATTTATAGTTTTTCAAAAAAACCCCAAATTTCTGTTCCAGGCTTTGTAATTTATTTCAACTGCTTCATTTTTAGAGCTGAAAGAATATGCCAGTGAAGATGACAGAAAGGAAAAATCTGCAGAAGAAAAGGCACAGAAAAGTATTTTAGACCATGAACTATTTTCAAAAAACCAGTTCAGCAAAATGTTTAAAAAGAGCAAAAAGCATGTAAAATCTTCAGATAGAGAAGAAAGAATGAATGTGTATATTGACTTCTTTTGTTTAATAATAGCCTTAAACTTTTCTGGAAGCATTTCAAATAAATTACATTAAACCATATGATTTTTATTTAGTTTGGGTTTTTGTGCAAGAAAATTTCAGTGGTGCACACAGTGAGGTTTAATGTATGTGACCAATGTTTATATTTTGGTTGTAGTAGATGTTATGTATTTGGATCTCCTTTGCTAGATACAAAATAGTAACAAAGGAGTGTCTGCACTCCATTCAGCACATTCCCCAAAGGCTTTTATTATGTAATCAATTTAGTAAGCATGTGGAACAAAAAATTAACATCTTGCCATCAGTTTTCTCTCCTGATTTTTTGTGGGTCGTATCTCTACTAAATATATATTGGTCCATACCATGGAGATGATTAATTTTTGGACATGTAAAAAGCCACCAGTGAGCTAGTGAATCTCAGAAGATTAATTTACATTTGTTTACTGTCATTTAGGATCTCTAAGGGATCTTGGATCATTCCTGCCTCAGATGGAAGAATAGGGCTATGGCAAGAAGGTGAATGAGAACAGGTGAAATGGGGAAAAAAAAAAAAAAGCAAATTGGAAAGAAGCACTGAGGAGCCTGAGATGTCAAGGGCTTGATCCTTGAAGATCATTGAAGATGAGGGGATGGCAAAATAAAGAGAGGACCACAGATGTGTTATGTTTTCTAGCTGCTCTAAATCTGAAGTACAAGTAGCAAGAAGTCAGTCTGATGTGGCAGTTTCATACCTTTTGGCAAATCTTTGCCGTTTTCTTGCTCTTGTATTCCTGGTGAGAACAGAAAGCAAGTGTAGTCTTAGCTTGTAGAAAGATCTAATGAACCAGAAGTAATAAAGATAAAAGGATAGATTGTCTTGACTGAGAAGGAAAGATAAGCAATGAGAATGCCCTTGGAAATCTTGGCATGGTTTGGGTCCTCTGAGACTACAAAGCAAATTTAACTGTCTGTGGTCTTTGGTTCCCTATATTTGGTCTGCAGCACTGAAAAGAACAAGGCAAGGATGAAGACCTATTTCCTGGAACACAAAGGTTGGCTGGCTACAGGACACCAGGAGCATTTTTAAAGTCTGTGAAGCTTAATAGCAGGAAATCAGTTACCAGAATGTGGATATAGGCCCAAAGTTGAACTACCAGGTCAAGTGGTGAATCCTATTCAGCATGACCAGCCTGGACCAGGAATACTGTCTTAGGAATGCCTCTGCAATAGTGGGGAACCAGCTTTCTTGAGGTTTCACAGAAATGTATATAATTTGAAAGATAGAACTTTTAATTAGTGATGTAATGGATTGCTCTTTTTGAAAATGATGATGTTTTATGGTGATGCTGTCTGACAGTTTTGATTTCCAGTGTCTAATACAGCCAGAAACGGAGTTCAGCATATATGGAAAAAGATTTGTTTCCTTTTGAATTGGGGTTCCAGATCCAGAATGGACAGTTCTTCCATATTTAACTCTTATGGCTACAGGTTTTTAAATCTGTGATCTGAATTTACAAGTTGATGCTGCCATCTACTGGAAATAATTGCATCTTTTTAGAGGTGATTTGATTACATTTGATTTTAAAAAGTTTAAGATATTAGATGATTCATAATTATAAAATGAAAGTATTTTTTAAAGTACAACTAAATATTTTCAGATTTCCACATCATGATCACAAATTTGTAAGAAAAAAGTACTAGTTGAATTTTTGCTACTAATCCCTGGCTTTACAGAGACAAGACTACTTCCACAGTTTGTCTCACCTTTTACTATCACAGACAGATTTTCTCCTTGGCTGGTAAATGATACTAAAGCTCTTTCCAAATGTTTAAATTGGGTTTTGTCTCTGAATTTTTTGAAGGTATATCTTCTTGCATGGTCTATGAAGAAAATTGTCAACACAAAATTAGCATTTAAACATTTGAAGAAATAAGATGTGTTTTGCATCAGTAATTTCTGGAAAGTAAAATAGTAATTTCTGTTTATTTAAACTGTAAGAATGTGCTCAGATAGAATATTTTGCATTTCTTAATTTGCTTTCCTAAAAGAATACTGAGGTAATGTCTGGAGCAAGTACCAAGTATGCAAGCCTTTTGTATACATTTATTTTATTTTGTAGCTATTATTCTGATCTAAATCAGTATTACTAATATATGGCATATAATCTGATTCCTGAATCAAAGGGATCTGCAGCTGCTTTGTACTTGGGTGGGAAACCACTCAGTGCAAGCCAGGGAGTTATGGCTGAATGCTTGGCAAATATCAGAAACCACAGAAACCAGAAATTAGAAAAACAGTAAGATGACAGATTTTATAACCTTCTTTTACTTCAGTGTTCAACTCGTCCTATGGTGATTTTTCACTGAGCCTATGTTTTTGTGAACTGAGATTCTTGCTACCTATTTTATTATCTATTAGGATTTAAGTTTCATAGTGGTACAGTGATTCAGAATGATTACAACATTTATCAAATAGTACTTAGTAATTTTTGTGATGATTTCACAGGCTTATGGTAATACATGAAATAATTTTGTAGAACTGCAAAGAAGTATCTTTTTAAAGCAAGTGGTAAAGGAGAAAAACTTCTTTGTATGTTGTTTGGCAAATAAGACTTAATACATTGCTAACGTGTTTAAAGGCTGAAATAACACTACATTGGTTTGTTGATTTTTTTTTCTTCTTGTTCAAATACAATTTCCATAAGCAAGGTAAAGCACAGGAAAAATATTCTGATATAATATATCAGCTCTTTTATAATACTCTCTATCACCACTGAATCTTCGCAGAGGCAGAACATAAAATTCTCAGAGAGGCAGTCTTGATTTATCCATAGGTTGAACACTCTATTTGTGGGTTTTATTACCTCTGGATAATGTAACACTGTGTTTCTCCAATTAGATTAATGTTTGATGACATGTTTCTATAATTTATGTAGATTATAGCTATAGATACTAATTATCCTATTTAAACTTGGCTGGATCCCCAAAGACTTCTAAGAAGAAACTAATAATTATTAGGTTATCTTAAGACCCCGGAGGCTACTGTTAGCACCAGACAATTTGTGAGTTGGTAGGTTACTTAGATTTTCTGACTGACAGGTAATCTAAAAATAGATCAATAAAATAAAAGAGCTAGGTTAAAATATTTAGAATATTTGTTCCTTGCATAGGAAAAACATTGTATTTAAGCTTGGTAGCTGCTTCTGTGATAATATAAATAGCATCGCTTATCAGGATTTAAGATAATTGGTGCAGAGGCTCACAAAATTAATTTAGGAAGGTTATAAATAAAAAATAAATTTATTCTAATAAAAAAATCATTTAATAACCCAACATTAGTAAAACTACAGATTACAGAAAAGCTCATTAGGACTCCCAACAACATGAGTAAACTACAGGTTCCAGATGCCAATCAGAATTTAAGATTACACTGCTCAGATTGGTAGCAACTAATCAAAGCAACTAACAAAAACTCATCAATCAAGATAAAGGCTCTTAATCTCAAGGAATTAATTCAGGCAGTGTCCCAACCCAAGGGGAGAGTCCCCAACCATGGACCTGCTGTCCTGAGGAGGACCAGCTCAGCATGTCTTCTGGCAGGTCCCCATTTATACCCTATTGATCTGTGGACAAAAATATGGTCATGTTGGTTTTTACTGACTGAGAGTCTTAGCTTCCAACTGCACTGTGCATCTTACAACAGCCAGTGTTCTGGTGAACCTAGTGTGACCAAAATAAGGAGATTTTGTGGTTACCCCGAGTTATCAGACATTGGCCAGAATGGGCAGAGTCAGCAGATGTTTTAATATTTTCCCTAAGTTAGCAAATCTTGTGGTCTTTCTTTATCAGGGGGATACAACTGCCACAATATAGCGTTCATATACTTTTAACAAAGAAAACAATTTGTGGGCTTTTAGTGCTTTGCAAGTTGTAATAGGTAAACTAGGGGTAGTTTGCTGATCTAACAAGTTGAGCAAGAAGGACGACCTTGCCTCACTAGACATGAATATCCTGTTTGTCAAAATAATTTTAACCACAATGATATCAGAATGTGCCATCTTAAGTAAACGTTAAACCACAATACTATGTTACTGTGACAATTGTATCTTTGTTTAAACCTCTTTGTGTTATAAGTTAGTTCCAATAATTGACAGGAACGAGTAAGAGTATAAAAATTTATTTGATCAAGCAGGCGACAACAAGCAAAACAGCGCTGGGCAGCCAGGGAGTCTTTGCTCCACAAATGGCTTGCAAAAGTTTCTTAAGTCAGTCTTATATACCCTTTTACTTCCTTGCCACGTCGACTTCTTGGTGCATTTCTGTGCAAGTGCGAGGTGTTGCTAGGATCTTTTCTTCCTCCTTGAGGATTGCTCAAGTGATGGGTCTTCTTATCTCGCAGTCTAACCAACATACATTCCATTCCTTTTAAGGTCGGTTCAGTGAACAAACACAATTGTTACATATCACATTTGTACTAATCAACTCTAAAGAATAGAACTGTAAAGAAAAGATACTACTAAGCTGAGTAGTAGGTAACCGACATTCTGTTGAAACCGCCTGGAGCAAACACGTACTTGAAGAAGCCACAATCGAGGAAGAAGTAGAGGGAGGGGCGTATCGAGGAACCTTCAGTGAAGATAAAAGGAGTTGCTTTGCTTGTCTAAATTCGCGAGCCTTTGGCAGACCTATGACTCCCTGGCCGCCCAGCGCTGTTTTTGCTTTCCTAATAAAATACTTACTAAATTTATCTCAGACTCGATTAGTCTCAATTTGAGTATAACAAAGTTACTTGTGAAACTAAACATCTGTGAAGTGTTTCCTAGGCACTACAAGAACGAGTTATCTGCAGCAACCACTTTTTTATTTAGTGCATTCCTCGGAGCTGCCAAAGAAAGGTTCGGCTTTCACATATTCAGATCCTTCTTTTACCTGAAGTTGCAAGCCTTGCAGCCAGGCTGGCAGAGGCGAATAAATGTTAACTTTCTGATTTGATACTGGCCTCCAGTACAGGATAGTATGGACAACACAAGGCAGCAAATGCTTTAAAGTATTGCAGAGGAATCCAACAAAGACTATCTAACAACAATGTAGATGTGATTGAATGTTATTTATTGTTTTGAAATAACGGTTATTTTTTTTATATTTGAAGCCTTGTTTTTCCTTAAAAGCTGATTTAGTATTTGGTTTTGCTGCATTTGAAAAATGGTGCCCTTTGGCATATGGATAATGATTGTGTTTACTTCAGTTGCTCTGTAATTCTTTATCCTACTGATGAGGCGTTATAGTTGTTTTAGTTTTTAAAATGGTGAAATAGTTCATTACTTGTGCATGTTTTTTTCATGTTGAAGCTTGCTTGCAATTTTTAGTGTTACAAGCCATGGAACACAAATAGCTGTTGTCATTCCTCTGTAAGGAATGTTTCCTTGCACTGAAGATATGTTAGTTCAAAGAGAGAAATAGTTTTTCAGTTATTTTATCCTGCTCCTCCTCCCCTAATAAACGGCGGGGGGGGGTGGTGGGGGTTGGGGTAAGACAGCGAAAGGGAAGGTTCTTTGCTGCTGCTGAGACTATCCAAGAATTCTATTAAAGTGATTTGTTTTGTTTTTGCCAGTCCTTCCTGGCTAATAATTCCTTGTTATCCTTCCAAAGGGAAATTTTGTCGTTTTGTTCAATGTCTCGGGGAAAAACAAAACAAAACCAACTTGGAGAGGAAGAGCTGGAACTCGTGGGGCACCGCTACTTTGCGTTGCTGGGAGTTTACCGAGACGTCCTGGGGAGCGGCGTGGAGAGAGCGGGGCGCAGGGCCGTTGGCGCTCAGCCCACCGCCTGCACCACGGACCGCAGCGGACGCGTACCCGGTAACTCTACCTAGCTCCGCGCTCTTATGCCTTTGCCTGCCTCGTACCGGTGATGTGCCGGCTGCCCGCTGGAGAGGGCAGCGTGCGGCGTTACCTGAAACGAAACGGTCTGCTCGCATTTCTAGGGGGGCACTGGCGCGTACACGACCCACCACTGCGCCGTGCCGGCGGAACTGGGGCGTAGGCCCAGCGACGGAACCTGGACCCGCCCCGCCCAGCGCGCTCCCCTTGGTCACGCTGGGACCTCGCTTCGGGTCTCGTCCCAGAGCCGGAGAAAGGAGCTGCCCCTTCTCCTCACCCATACCACTGGTAGGAGGGAAGCGGGAAGAGGGAAAGGAGCGAGATGCCTCCCCCGCCCCATCCTGGCACACCGCGGGGAGAGGGACCACTGGCGATGGCCCGGGGCCTCGCCTGGCCAGCGGGGGATGGCACGACTCTAAACATGGCTCCGCAGCCAGCGCGGTCGCCCCTCAGCCTCCGACGCGCCGAGACGGTTGTGGCTGTCTCTCGAGCGCCGGCTTGCCCTCTATTTATAATGTGTGCCGAGAACGGATTGGCTAAGTGGGCTGGTCTAGCCCAGCCCTCCTCTCGGCTTGTGCTGCCGCCATGTTAGAGAGCCGGGAGGGGCGTCGGGGCTGCCATAAAGCGAGCGGACGGAGGGGGAGCAATAACGGTAGCGGGAGGTGCGCGGCGCTGGGGAGGGGTAGTTTAGTGGGGGAGAAGAAAGCGCGGGCTGTCGTGCCCTTTTCTCGGCTATAGGAGTAATGGCGGAAGTCGTGATCCGCAGTGCAGGAGAGATGGAACCGGAGCGGCATGAACGGATGGAGAAGACCAGCGCGGGCCTCCTCGGGCTGGAGACTAATAGAGCAGGAGCCGCTGAGGACACCACACAAAATGGCGGACGCTCAGAGAGCAGTAGCGCTGGGCAGGCGCTGCTGGTGGCTGCTGTTGCTGCAGAGGACAAGGTCCCCCCAGACCTCAGCATCACTAGCAGCAGCCAGCGCAGGAGCAGCATCTCAACGGCAAATGAACAACAACAGCAGCAGCAGCTGCCCAGCGGTGTGTTGGGGGGGCCTCCCCCTCTCCCTAAGCCCCCAGAAGACCTGCCTGTTAGGAGGAACTTTCAGATCCCCAGGAAGAGCAGAGAAAAGAAAGGTTGTTCCTTCCCTTTCCCTTCCTTTTTTCCCCCGCTCCTCTCTTCATATTATTCATTAGGCAGGCTCTTTATGCACCTCACACAACTGCATGCAAAATCCTGCGGGTGTGGAGGAGGCTGTGGCATGGTTTGGACTAGCGAGACTGCTGGGAAAAGATTTTTAGTGTCAGGCTTTTTACATTCTTTCCCTATCACTTCCTCTTTTCTGTTTCATTTTTTTTTTTTGTCACGAGGAGGAGGAGGAAAAAAAAAAGCCTAAACAGAAACAAAACTCTGCTTGAATTTCAGACTATTTCTTTAAAAGGATGGAAAAGCTGGATGCAATCAGGGTGGGCTTGAGTGTTGATCCTGGCTCTGCGTCTGGAGATGTGCAATCAGATGCAGAGAAGATGGTTCTCTGGGATGTGAACATGCAGAGAAGATTGTTCACTTTTCTGTTCTACCTGACCCCTCTGCAGGAGAAGGGTGTAATCCTCTTCAGGGTATACTATCAAGCACTCAGCAGAGTTGTTCTTCATCAATGATAAACAGAAGACTGTTCTTATCTAGTGAAAATTCCTTACTTTGCAGGGTGGAAGTGCTCACCCCACATTCACATGTCTCGCCTTCGAAACGTTCCTCTTCCAAGTATTCAGGGTTTGTTTTTTTTGTTTTCAAGTAGTTCTTCCTCTAAAAGCCTGTGGTACTTGCTTTCCATGAGACTCCACTGGCTTCTGCTAATCTTTGATTTTGTTAAGTGGTGTTGAAGACGTCTTAATTTCTCCCTGAAACTTATCTCTTGACCTTTTGCAACATGGGGTCAGTAGCTTAGTGAGTATCACAAAAATATCTGTTCATGTAGGCTTCTATTTCAGAGAGGAGTCTAACATCTTAACTTCTTGAAATGCTTTCTTCTGTAAGGAAGAGATGAAGGTAGGTTTATTTCATTATCCAGTCTTTCCTTTTACCTCCTTCCATTTATGTCAGTAATATTCCTTTTTCCTTTTCTTCCCTTTCTTTCCCTTTTCCACCCCCAAGGGGGGGATACAGGTCTGACACAGATTCATTGTAAAAGGCTGGGTTGATTTGGAGGAAAAAAAAAAGTCGTAATTCATCTGAAAGAAAAAATATATATGGATAAAACATGGTGACTCTTGCTCTTTTTTTTATGTCAGTCCCAAGTGAGGTTACACTGATATCTTTAAATATCTCAGAAATTTTTAGTACTTAACAAAGATATTTGAAGTTTCTGTCTAACATTTGCTTCCCATGTGAATGAAAACCTGCAAAATACCTTTTTCAGTCTTCTTAACACATCATCTGTGTAAAAAATTTTAGAATATGTAGTTCAAACAACAGGCTTCTCTGCCTGCTGGGGCAGAGAGGGGAAGCCTTTCTTGCCCATCGTCTGAAATTTCCTCACTAGTGTCAAGGTCATTTGAGGTATTCTCATTTTTAGTGTACTTTTTTTTTTCTTTCGCTTTCAGCTTACAGAAAGCTGCTTGGGCATTTTAATTATACTGGCAAAAAACAGTTTCCAGAATTTTCAAAATGGACCTTTCTTCATTCTGTCCATGGTGCTTGTGGTCTTAACAGTTGCTTACGATGGCTGATGATTGGTCTTGCCACTTTGCTAGCTGCTGTCAGAGCATGTGTCACAGGCAAGAGGAGCAGATGTGGGCCAGCATAAAAACTGCCAACATGATCTTTGATGGCAACCACGTTACTGGAATTAGAACTGGTATTTGAGAAATGACACAATTTCTGGAACTAAACGAGAAGATTAACAGTGCATTGATCGTATGACATTATAGTGGCATACACTTACATAGCAAGATCTGTACCAGCATTCAAATACATCTTATTAAATTACGGAATAATTAGAATATCATTTGTCCCTTTCAAAAGAGGTCTTGGCCAGATTCTGAATTCCATCATGAAACAGTACACATGGGAACTTCCTCCATCTTAACTTGTATTGGAATTGCCTTTTTAAAAATTTTAAACTTCCATTTCATTCCTGGACATGCCATCCTACGATATACTTGCTCTCTTGATTGTGAAGACTAATCTCTCGCGTATAAACTGTAAAATCTGTACAAGATGACTGTTCGGTGGGGGTTTTTTTTGTCCTTTTTTTTAAGCACCAAAATGTGTTTTGCGAACAACTTTTGATTGTGAAGCAATTAAAAACTGAAGCTGTGAAGTGGAAATGTACAGAGAAAAATCAAGAAAACTTAGCAGTTCTGGAATTTTTCTCCACTTCTATTTGAAGACTAATGAGGGACTGAAAGTCAACAGAAAGAACCTTGTTAATATTGAGAAAAACATCTGGAGGAAGCATACTTCTTAAATCTAGCTATGTTTATTTGTCACAGAGAACCTTTTTTCAGATTCCATTTTTTGTCCTTGTAAAAGACTTCAGGAAACCTGGAACCAAACTGTAAGAATGGTTGGCTGGCAGATTTTTTTAATTTATATATTTTTTTAAGGTGCGTGTGCCTTTGTTTTCTCACTTCAGAGTGTCTTGAATTCACCCTGTGAGTTACGCTCTCTTGAGTTGTTTATCTTTTTTTGTCATGGTTTTGTGTTTTTATTTAAAGTCGGTACTGTAGCCAATTGTCACAACCTCTTCAGGTTTGATTGGCAGATCTTCTCAGGTTCCAAGTCTGCCTGAAGCTTAAAGGATCCTTTTTTTAATAGGATGAGGAAAATTAATTTTCAAGATAAAGCACCAGAAGAGCTTTTTTTTTAACTTGCTGAGCTAATTCTATGTGTAGTCCTCATACCAAAAATCAATTCCAAAAACCATGCTCAGGTGGCAGCCAGTGACTAAAGGAGGTTGATGATTAGGATTGGACATTTGTTTCTGTAATCTACCATCTACAAATAACTGCTCTTTCTTAGACTGAATGGAGGAAAAAGGTCTTGCTTTTATCCTTGAAAGTCTTAGCAATGCTCCCTTGGAGGTCTAATTTGTCTCTTCTCTGCTTAATAGTATTTGGTGGTTCATTTTGTCTTGCCTTATGTCTTCGAATTTTCCGTATCTTTGGTAGACAGGTGTATCTGCTATTTCCACAGGGGGAATGTCATTAAGCAGTCTTTGACCTTGATAACTGCAGAGACCTTTTGAGAGAAGATATATTTGCAGCTGAAAAAATACAGAAGTAGCAACATTACAGTTTATTAGTACCAGATTTTTGGTCTCAGTCCTAAAAAATGAAGACTTCAAAGAAAATCATTGTTCCCAAAGGAGTTTTTTGTATAAGGAACACTTTGTGAAGAGTGTTAGTGTTCTGCAAGTATAACTGATAACAAGTAGTTACTTCCCTTAAAAGGTAGTTCAGGATTCATTAAAGAGAATGCCTCTGTCTTAATGTTCTGACTTAAATCCTAAGCAACGAAACCTGCTAACTCCAGAGTCAGTTGTCTCCATTTGCAGCATCAGACAACAGTGAAAGACAAACTGCAAGCCTCTAGATAATTACATGCCTCCAAACATCCAGTCTAACACCCACCCCTAACCTAGGTAGTATATTGTATGAACTGCGTTTCCACCTAAAAATACATATGTGTGTTCAAATACACTGGGTAGCAACTGTACAAAACCATTATTTTTTTTACTTGCGCAGATCAAGCTAGCAAAAAAAACCCCACAATAATCGACCTGTGTGTGTTACAAGGACATTGCAAATTAGTCCTTACAGAAACCACTGTTTAATTTACAGAAGTCAGTAAATGTGCAACATACGCCCATAACGTCTATATGTACTAATGCTCTTTGAAGTGATATATATATATATATTTGTGAATAGAGATAAGCTTCATAATGTCATCTTTTGCCTGCGAATTTAGGTCTTGGTGATGGTTATAGGAGGTCTAGTTCAGTACCTTTTTTCTTCCTTTGGAACTCCCTTTAAGTGAGGTATAGGCCCTTCTATTAGTGACTTGAACCTTCTAGAAAACATCTGCCCTGGGGCACCATTGCGGAGATGACAAATTGAGAAGTATTGCCTTGCTACTTACCTCACTGGCTAATGTTTCAGAATTTTAGTAACAGTCTGAAGTCTGCAGTGCCTCAAGTTCTGGAACTGGGAAGTAAATTTGAACCAGTCATGAAGCACATGATGAGTGTGTTTGAGCAATCATACTTTGAGAAGAAAAAAAAAAAGTTCATGTGGTGCATTTTTAACAAAGTAGTTGACTGTTGTATATACAGTTTATGTGAAATTCAAAGCTAAGTAACTTTTTTTTTTTTCTTCATGTTTATAGTGCTGTCCTGCAGTCAGTTTACCAATCAGTTTACTTGCTCCATCCATCCCTTGGGAACTCAGAAACAGAATGTAATAGATACAGAAGTAGCAGGCTGCACCTGAAGCAGAAATGCTTACTGGGTGCTGACAAGTTCTCAATCCATGTATCTTTTGAGAGCTAATTTTACAGTTGTTTATGTAGGTTCTTCCTACCTGAAGGACAGAGGGACTTGCTATTCTCGGGAAAGTCTGTCTCAGCTTGCTCATGATAACTTTCCATAAAGCAAGAAATTTTTAAACACAAATGGCAATGTAGTTGACAATATTGGAATGAATAACAGGATCTTTATGTAATAATATGTCTCTTCCTATATTGGAATCTGGAAAGTAGGCAAGACATTCTGTATGGTTTGTAGCCACTCTATCTAGTTCTGTAGAGTTTTCTTCTTGCCTTGACTCATGTTAAAAACAGGCTGGGAGGGAGAAGGGGTGAGGTACAGTAATCACTGTTAAGGAAACAGGAAATTTGGACAAGCAGATGGCATTGGTGACCTTCTGCCTTAACTGGTCATCTTAGAAGAGGAGCAGGCAATATGTGAAACTCATGTACTGTGACACGGGTTTAATAACTCTCAGAAAGATCTGCAAGGTGTTAGGGGATGGGGTGGGACAGGAGGTGCTTTTCCAGTGTTTATGTACCTATAGTAGGCTTGTCTTATATTTTACTTGTGTTTCTCCAGTACAAGTGCATCCAGTCTTAGTAATGTGAAGTTGAGAAATTAATTCACTTCATTATCTCTCCTCCCATATTGCTGTCAGCCTTTCAAGAAAGGTGTTGTTACTAAAGAGGATGCTTTAAAAGAATGGTCTCTTAATCACTTTTATAACTTCCACTCTTGAAAGTTATTTCTACAATGTGGTTGGTGTTGGAATCATTGCTTTAGTTTGTGCATGTGTTATTGCATTATGAAATGTGTATGTAAATGCAGCATTTACTATATAGCACAGAACAGTTTTCATTTAGATATTTCTGTCCAAATCTGTATTATTACTATATTATTTAAGGAAGTTAGAGATACACTCTAAGGATGTAATTGAATTTAATTTACTGTTAGAGTAATGGGTAGACAGTCTGCCACGTGAGACTAGTACTGTTGTAGTTCATTCCTAAATACTGTTAACTTCTAAGGATTTCAGCTGATGGTGGTTTGGGAGTTTGCTAGGGAAAAATAGACTTTCCTTCAAAAAGAGCAAAAGCAGTCTCAGAAATAGCTGCTGGGAGTACTGAAAATCTGAAGCTTGCAAATACCACCAAAGTATTGATGTATGTTCTAATCCACCCTCAGATACTGAGCTGGCCCACTCTCAGATTGCTTTTCTGAGCAGTTTTTCAGTACCCAGATACAACTGAGGAGGCCTGGGGAGATGAACACTTGACTGTGTGAACTTGGGCACTGGTTTGCGCAGAAGGTGAATTTATATAAGGAAGGGCTTTCATTTTAAAGCAGTTACCATAAGGGATAAGGCCATAAAGCATGAACTCAAGGCAGTGTGGTTTTTAATGAGGAGTTTATTGGATTTCTTAAGACAGTATTGAGTTTATATATATTTGGCCTAATTGCCATAAGCAAACAAAACCCCATAATGATTCTAATGAGAGGCTGAGCTATGAAACTGTTGCAGAGGTTTTTATTAGAACAATTTGCTCCTGGTTCTTAATGAAAAGAGTTAATTAGTGTAAGTTCTGAAAGTTTAATTACAGTGTTTTGCAATAAATACCAATGTTTTCAAAGGGTAACTTGAGGTGCTTCCCTTCTAAAATTCTGAGTACTATCTGTTTGACAATATTTTAAAAAGGTAATTTTTTATTTTTTTTTTAATTTTAAAAGGTGCCCTAATTCTAGGCAACTTTAACTTGAGCTTTATAGCCCAGATACTATATTTTGCACATATTTTAGGTATTTTTTTTGTATTCTAAATTGAATCATGAACTGTTTGTCTTTATGCATAAACTGTTGATGAACTGGAAAATTCTGGATTATTATATTTGTGTGTTGGAGCTTATGATTTTTATGTATTGCCTTTTATAGCACTCTTTCAGCCAGTAGTTGTAGGCTCTCGAGAGTTTGAGGATATTGTGAAGATTCTACATTCATCTTACTTGGAACCAAGTTCAGTGTCCAATTTTAATTACAAGAGAGCCAGCTTAGTTCATAATGAACTGTTGGAAAAGGAAGTAAGTATATTTGTGCCTTTATGAATAAGTTAGAAGTCAAATGGCGTTTAAATTTTTTTTTTTGTTTGTTTGTTTTCTGAGTCTAGAGTCAAAGACCTGGAGATTATTTTCTACTTATGTGTTTGATATTTAATTGCAAAATCATATCCCCCAAAATATGAATAGCTGTTTTTCAGGGAAATTTATTACTGCATAGGCATAAAATCCTGCCTGCCAGATACTCAAAAAGACTGAAATAAAAATTTCATTTAGCACCACTTGTCTCTGTGCATTTTTAGTTTAAAATTAATTTCCTTTTTTTTTTTTAAAAAAAATAAATATGTATTTAATAACCTGGAACAATGTTCCAGTGTCTTACTTGAAAGGTCTGATGCTTCTTGTGAAAATTAAGATTAAAATATTTTTCTCATACTAAGTCTACATAGTCTCTGTAATTTTTATATTCTTCAAGAAGCACCTAAAAGCTCTGATTACTTGACGTAGTAAGTGGAACAGCTTGTTTGAAGCACTTTTGCTGTACCCTATCTGGTGTCTCTTAAATCCAACCTTGGCGTTCTTTTGTAACTGTGAAATAAGTTTTCAGTCCCAGTGCCAAAAAAAGCCTCACATATGGAGTAACAGAAAATAGAATTTGTTTGTTATAGTTATCTTTAAACTATAAGGTGAAGTCTGTAGCTTTTTTTCTTCCTGCTGTTTATGTTGCAGCTAAGGAGTACTGCAATGAAAACCACCTCAGTAGCAGTGATGTGCAACTGCAAAAGTACATGCACAATGTAAGAGATAATGGTCTGTCCCCTAAAATGAGAAAAAGACTTATTTATAGAGTTTTAAACGTGATACATAAGACATTAAGCTGGATGCTTCTAGATAGTTATGCTACAAAGGTAACATTAAAACATTACAGTTTGTTTGAAGCGTCTCTTCCTTAAAAAACAACAAAACAAAAACAACAAAAAAACCCCAAACAATAAAACCCAAAGTCAGTCTTTGGGCAGACAAAGCCAATGGTGTTTCCCACAGGTATGAGATTTTTAACAATTAATTTTAGTGTACTATGGTCTCATTCAAATGATCTTGATTATTTTTGTGCATTTGAATCTTCCAACATACGTGAGGCCTTAAAACATTGACATTTGAATGTGACAGTAGGAGCGTGTCTGTGTGTATTGAGAACTTTCTGTAATAACAGTTCACAGAAAAACGCAGAGAGCTGAAATTTGATGGTCGTCTAGAAAAAGAACTTTCTGAATCTTACGCCTTTCTGATGGTTGATCGACCACAGGTAAGAAAATAAAGCAGCATATAAAATGCTTTCTTTTATTTTCAATTAAGGGGTTTTATTTTTTTTTTAAACTGAGTGTTTTTATTGGCAGACTTACTAGTAAATGTTTAAATTACTTTTGCAACTTTCAGCACTAGAAGTTGTAGAAGAATGGAGATACAATATTATGTCAGCTTTGTTTGATATTTAAGGTGCTCCATTTGTGTGTCTGTAGTACCTTCTCTGTTTTATAGACAAAAAGATTTTCTGGATGGTATGTGGGGTTTTATTTAGTTTATAGTTTTGTTTGTTTGTTTAGTTGGTTTTTTTTAATTGAAAAGGACTTGCTTGTTTTCATTGCAGTTGGTTTTTGATTTTTTTTTTACATCAAGAAGAGGTTACTTTAAGGAGAAGGTAACCTGGAATATTAGAAAATGGACCTTATCTTCAGTGTGTCTGCTTTGATCTTGTTTTTAATGAAACTGATGGAAATAGAATTTTTGTGCTTTTTCTGCACAATGTGTATAAGGTATAGGGAGGGGGCTATTCTTCTAAGGTATAGTGGAGTCACTATCCGTTTCATCCTGAGTGTTTGACTGGCACATTTTAACAGTTTGTGTAGCAATTCAGACTAGTCTTACCTCAGTGGTTTTGTAAGAGTGTTTTGAGGAGGTCTTTTGGGATGTTTGTTTTTAGATCAATTACAGTTCTGTAATTGTTGTTTCTCACTGTTCTGTTCCTATTCTGGCTTTCCTGTTAGAGTTGCTTAAAAAAAATTGTCTGTTCTCTTTAGATCCAAAGCGTGTGTGAAAAGGGGCTGCAGGTGGGCCACTCCAAAATAACAATTCTTGGCAGCCCTTCCATGGGTAACTATCTTTTGATGATATGTGCTGATATTATTCAGTATGACTGGCAGATAACATGATGTAGTTGTGTAAACTTTCAGTCCTTTTTCTATCACTTACTTCAGGAACATCACAGCTAGATATTTTTAGCAAAGTAGATTGACATGGCAATGTTATGAAATAACTCTTTTTTTGTCTAGTTCCTTTCCCAAAGGGAAGAGCTAATTCTTATTTTGGCTTAAGACAAAGCAATATATCCCAGTGTTCTAATATATTCCCATTAAACTTAGGAAGCCAGAGGACTAATGTAGGCTATGGCTGTGTTTCTCTGTGTTTGTACATGCATAAAGGCATGGATAGACATTCAGACATACCTAATGGAAATAATAGCACAGCTTAGTATTGACGTAGGTAGAACTAAAGTTCTTGAATCGACAAATCCAAGAAAAGCATAGTCAAATTGGAGACTTGGAAGAGTCACAAGGTGTTAAGAGATGTGAAAGTGCAAGATATCAAGGCCCATTTGCAAAACTTCTCTAATGGAAAATCAAGAAATCATTTTGTCATCCTCTGTAAGAGTAACGTGCTATGGGAGTATCAACATGAATGTTGAAAGCAGAACAGATGCAAGGGAAGTGAGAACAAGGGTATATGAGCATATAATTTTTTTTACTGTTTCAGTGGGTATGTGTTCTTGGGAAATTTCGCAAAGCAGTTAAATGCACACTTGGAATGAGTAGAACCTGAGAAAAATGGATGCTCTTCTGAGTACCTGAGTAGAGTTACAGTTGTTTGATCTGAGGTAACCCGCTGGACCAACAAATGACAGTGTGTCATAGGCTTTTAAACCTATGAAATTATTGTTGAAAAGCAAGTCATTACTTTTCCATCTGAGTGTCAGTTCATGATTCTAAAACAGTGTATTTTTGTTAATGGTGTAGGATGAAAGATTGCTGATGATAACAGTGTTCAGTGTTTTTCTGCTTATGTCCACACTGTGAAGTGGGACCTCAGCTGTTCAAAACAAAACAAAACATAGAACACCTGAAAGAAGTATCCATATAGCCTTCTGGCAGGGCTTGTCCTTGTGGTCACAACACTTTCAGTAATGTATCTGTGCTCCTTTCAAAGCGAGCTAGAGTCCGTATTCTGCTGTGGTGTTTCATACTGCAGTTGGTGCAACTAAACGTTTATTCTACTGCTGTAAAGTTATAAATGATGTATATGTCCTTACCCTTTCTCTGATTATACTGCAAAAATATTATTGTATCTTTTTTGCTTGGTATACACTGAGGTTTAATCTTATGTAATAATTCTTAAGCTTCTAATGTTTCAATATTCTGTGATTCTGTAATATTCAGCATAATATGGGGCTTCTTTTTTTATACTCCTTGCAGGTGTATATGTCTCCAGGTATGCTGATTTATTGCAGCCCAATCCTCTAGAAACTGGAGCAACTGGAGATGTGATTATTTTTAAAATAATAAAGGTAAATTTATCTTGTTTATTCTTGAAGGATTATATTGTGCACTGCTAAAATAAGTTTTTAACCTAACATTTAAAATTCCATTTACACAATTACCTGCTTATAGAGATACTAGAACCCTAACAGGTTTAAAGTCTGGGTTGACCCTGAGCTTAAATAAAGCATGATAGACTTTTAAAAAGGCGAAAATGTCTTGATTTCTTTGGAAGCATGAAAATTATCTACTTCTATAAATGGCTTTTTTTAATGGCCCATTTTCATTTTCCTTCTCTTTCTTTGGTAATTGAAAGAGTTTGCCAGTTTTCAGGAAAAAGCTTATGCTTACAATTCTGCTTTGTTGCAGGGAAAAATGAAAAGCATATATGACCACATCAGTATGAAAGCAATGGAATCAACATTAAAGAATGTGTTGGATCCAACCCCGAAGCATGAGTGTCATGTTTCAAAGAATGCAAATAAAGTAACATCCCTGTTGGCTTATCGAGCCTATGAACTTACTCAGGTATAGGAGAGCTGAGCATGTGTTAACTTCTTGTGTAAGAACTTTATAGACTGAACCTTGGGAATCTGTTTCTCCAGCTGTTTCATCTCTGTTACTGAAGTAGTCTGTTGCAGTCAGATTATTCCACCAAATCAATAGATTTCAGGAGACTTACTTGAAGTGTTCTCTCCAGTCTTAGTCTGACTTCTGTAACTCAGAGCTGGGCACTCAATCATTCAGCTAGAAAAAGAAAGAATGTTGTAATTTCTCATTACAGTTAACATTTTAACATTAAAATTTTGTGACTGAACAAAGGATAGACTTTTAAACTCACAGCAATATTTATTTCCTCAATGATTTTTTTTTTTCTTGTCTCTTTCCTTATCAAGAATATTAGGGTTGGGGTAGCAAATGTTGCAAAATTACTTTCTTAGTATTGGCTAGCTCCTGAAGTAGTGTCCATCTTGTCTGTTTGATGAAGGAGGAAGGAGAAGGTGAAAAAATTGATTGTTTTATAAAGTATGTATGAGAGTGTAATTTAAAGGCTTCCTTATTTTAGATATCAGCTGTTGAAGAAATAGGTTGTTGGTAAAAGGAACATAAATCACATTTATGTCTTATATACTGGTTAAAGTTTAGCATAATGGGTTTCAAACACTCTGTGTACTGAAATAATCAACTATGAGTTATATTTTGTAAGCTAATTGTGTGAAACAGAGTAGACCTTTCAGTGAAGAAAGATTATGGATTGTTAGTATATTTGCAAAATGCAGTTCACAAGACTTTTAACATGGTGTTCACTTCTTTTGCCAGTACTACTTGTATGAATATGGCTTTGATGAGATAAGGCTCAGACCAAGGCACGTTTGTCCTTACGCCGTCGTGTCCTTTACTCACAAAGATGAAATGGTGCAAGTACCGAAATTCTTGCTGCCATCAAGGTGAGCTATGAAATAAGTTTTGGAAAGACACCATCCAGCATAAAGAATTCATAGCTCTTGGCTTAGAATTTATTTAGATGAGCACTGCTGAAATGGATCGTCATGTCGCAGGGACTTGACATAATAAATACTTCCAATGAAAACCACAAGATGACAGAACTGTTGTTATGTAGCAAGTTGGCCCTTGTAGGAAGCCATTCTGCTGCAGTTTTCACATGCTCACCTTCTGCTTAGGTGGAATACATGTATAGTGGGGTAATTTTTGCTTAACTGAGGAAATTTACATGTATCAAATATTCACAGCATTATCTTGCTTGCTATTCTAAAAAAAAAAAAAAAGTGTGCTTTGTCACTGAGCTCACTGATGTTGTCTTACTGGTTGTGGAGAGAATATTTGTAAATGGGCAGTTGGTTACAGATACTGTTTGATATCTGTGCTGATAGGAAGGCTCCTAGATGGTGGGACTGTACTGTAGTTCTGAAGGTATAGAAAATATCACAAGATGCTACATCAGTGATAACTTGAGGTTAGAGAGCAAATTGTCAGTGTTGCTGTTTTGTTAGACTGATAAAGTATCCTTGAAGGAAAATTTAGTAGCCAGAAGTTTGTTTCAACCTAGTAATTTTGTCTTTTCTCTTTTTATTAGATCAAACAGCTTCAATGCAGATAGAACTACAGGTAGGAATTAATTGAAATTTATTGCTTTTATGATATAAAAATATATTTTATATGAGATGCAAGGATTTGGACTTTTTTTCCCCTCTGTAGTTTTAATTGTCTTATGTTGACTGTATACCTGCATTTTATCCTGTACCATACTGATTGCAGACTTCTTTTCCTAATACTGCATGATCAGACAGACACAAATATGTACAAAACCAGTACTGACCCCAGCCCCCGTGATGGCAATTATGTTGCTGTCACCACTGATGCTGTGGAGCAGGCACTGGGAAAGTCCCAGACTGGGCTCAATGGCGGGTGGGAACTGTGTTCAAGATTTGGATTCTGGTACTGGGTCAGGAACACACAGATAGGGATCTCAGGCAGAGTGAACAGAGGAGTCCTCAGATGCCAGACACTGAAGAAGTGAGGAAGAAGACACAAGAGGACTCAAGCCAAGCCAAACAAAGCCCAACCCTCATGGTCACTCAGCTATAGATCGATTGTGACCTGTGTGGGCTGGAATACCTTGCTGATCAGCTTGAGGTCACCTGTCCTGTCCAGACCTCCATCCAGGTGCAGCCTTTCACTTTCTGCACTCCCCAGTGTGGTACACAAGATCCACCAGTGGCCTTGGTCTGCAGCCTGATCTTTGGTAGTAACTCTAAACATGGGGCCTTATCACTGCTGGAAGTAGACACTCTGTGAAAATATGGTGCTAGCTTCAGATAGTGCAGTTAGAAGAATTGAGCTGGAAAGTAAAATCACTGAAGAGAAATAGTTAAGTTCTCATTCAAACCAGGACATCTGTTCATTGGCAGTTCACATAATATTATCCTCTGTCCTGTTTTTCTTTTGAACCCGATTCAAGCAAAATAATATGTATGAGAGTGGTTGACAGTTAAGGTAAGGGTAGAGGATATCATTCCACAGATGTTGGCATCAAGGGCATGCTTATATAGACAAGTACAGGTAATCTTTTCGCAGATCAGGTCAAAAGACAGGATTGTAAACACCCTTTGTTACCTTTTAGCTTCATGTATTATTATCTGGTCTGCTATTAGTATGAAATTTTCTCTAAACTGCTTTTGGAGATTCAGTAGCCTCTTTAGAGCTATTTCCTTTCAGTTCCACCCAGCAGGTGGTTTCATTCAGTTTTTTTTATCTTAATTCAGATCGAACTAACTTTACATTATGGAGGGGACAGCTTTGGAACAAAGGCAAACTTTTGTGCCATGTTTCCTTGAAATCAGCAGCTTGTCCATTCCTTCCATGCAAGCTGTGAGTATTGCCATTTAAAGAGTAAGTTTAAAATACCTCTGTGTTAAAACACTTTCTAGTAGAGACTGGTGGATTTTGGATACATATGGATGAAAATCTATAATACACATCGATTAGATGCTTTGAATGTGTCAGACTAGACTCTTCAGTCATGTGTATCCAGAGCATCTTGATTTCCTGCACACAGAACCGTCAGCATCTCTTTTTTTGTCTGTTTATTTGTTGTTTTGTTGTTTTATTTTTCTTCAAAGTGACATGCACTCTTTTGCAGGAATATACACCACTGGCTCATGGCAGTGCACATAAATGCTTTTTAAGAGCATGTATTTTTTTTTGTTGTTTTTTTTTTTTGTCAATGAGGGTAGGACTGTGGGGGTTAAAAGAATTTTTTATTTTCTTTTTCTCCCTCTCCCACCCTTCTTCTCCAGTCCTGAGAAGCTTGAGGTTGAGAAAGTTGTGAGCATTGATCAACTGAAGAAAAAAATTTCACCAGCGTTGTTCTATAAAGAAACTTACCTAGGTGCAAAAGAAGGTAAGTAGCTCTAGCTCAACATTTTTTTATTTTTTTAAATTCAGAATTTTAAAAAATTTTCTGAACTTCTCAGTTTTGTTTCTTTTTTTCTTACCTTCTCTTTCTACCCTTGTATCATGTCAGTGTTGAAGAACGGCATGTACAGTAGCCTTTATGAAGTCGTTGAGAAGTCCCGTTCCGGTTGTCACTTGGAGGGTTTACTTCAAAAACTAGAGAAAGAGAAACTTGTGAGTGGAACAGATTTGACTATTGCTGTTTTTAAAAAGAATATTACTAAATGTTTGTCGAGGTGTATTACAAGGTCCTCAGTTTCCCTGGAATTCCTTAGCAGGCATGTGCTTAAACAATTTATCAGGGCACTTGTCTACCCATGATGAAATTTCCTTAGAGACAGTAAGAGTATTCATTGCCAGCACATGGCTTGGCTTGTTTGAAACATTAAACTTTTTTGTCTGAAAACAGGTTCTTGTGAAACCACTTCTGGACAGAGGATTCCTTTTTCTTCTTTCTCCTTGGCAAATGATGTCCCCCTATGGTATGCATACTCTGGGATTTTGGGGGTTGAGTTGGTTTTGGGTTTGTTTGGCGTTTTTTTAGGGGGGAGTGGGTGTTTGAGTACTAGGCTGTTTTTTCAAGCACAGTGTTTGTCTTCACAACTGTTTTTATTTTCTTGTGCTATAGACCAGCAAAGTGGACGTCCCCGCATGCTACAAGCATTGTTTCTGTTTCCAGAACCTAGAGGTGTAACAAGTTCAGGTAAGTTGGAGTGTTGTGCATGTGTTTATTTAAATGTACTTTATATTCTGTTGAAGACTTTGTCATGTTATAGCCAGTCAGTGTAATCTAGGAATAACAGTTTGCATAGTCATGGTGATGGTGCTCAAAAAGTATCATGCTAAGTATTTTAGGTTTGTTCAATCGTATTTGAGAAGGTTAAACTGTTGAAATTTCTTGATTGTATATTCTAGTAGAACTGAGTATCAGCATTTCAAGAGATCTATGTATTAGTAATAGCATGCACTTCAGAGGTTTGAGGGCTTCCTTTAACCATCAAAACATCTTGAAAGCCTTTAATGTACCTGTAATTATTTTACTTTTTACTTTTTTTTTTATGGGGATACACACGAAAAACTAAGTAAATGAGCAAAAAAAAAGTTGTAAATGTATTGATAACAACCAGGTCATAGAAGATAACTGAAAGGACTTGATTTTAGTAGAACTTTAACGCTTTGGGATGAGACTTTAAAGTTAATCTTTTACAGTTGAAGTGAGCAGTAAGCAGTGCCAGCAGCAGAGTGTGGTGCTTTTTGGTCTCCTTTGAGTTAGAAGCGATACTGGCAAGACACAGCTCTTGCCAGAAAATGCACTTTTACAAAGAATTTGCTTGCCTAAGTCTTGGCATTCTTGTCTTTAAATGTCTTTAATAAGCCCTTTAAGGTTTTTTTCTCATTTAAGTAATGATTGTGAAAATTCAGTTCTAGATTGGGTAAGGGGAGATAATGAGATAACACTTGAAGTGTTCCTTAAGAACACTTCAGTTCTTGCTGCTGTGACATCTCAAATACTTGTGAACTCCAGTTTCTGTCAGACATAAGGTTAACCACTAGTGTGAGTCTTTAGGGTGCTTAAATGGTTGAATGCAGTAAAGGTAAGCCTGTGATTTGAAGGGGCAAAAGAGTATAAATAAATATTTATAAAATTATGTAACTCAGAGCTTCATGGATGTAGTAGAAGGATCTAATGGTTTCCCAGGACAGGGAAATTCTGCTCTTGGCACATGATCATATTGCATCTCTTCAGTTTAGTGAGTTTGCATTGCTTTGTAAAGAAATGGAAAAAAAAAAAAGTAGGTTTCTGCTGGGTTACTAAGCTGAACAATTTTATAAGGGTCCAGTGAATTTAGAAGCAGCACAACAAATGCATCAGGACTGCACAGGAAGGAGTGATGCTTCCCCTGGCTCTCACAGGGAGTTCTTAGGCTGCTTCTTAGTAAATCTTAGTGAGCCTTTGAAGTGGCCACCTTCTGTAGGGTTTGGTTAAGTGGTTTAATTTGGAACTGATGTGTGTGTCAAGGATGCAGGTTCCCACAGAATTTTGAAAATGAACAACAGTTCATCATGACTGTTGAGTACGTTGACTTTTTAAAGTAGGATCTAAGCTGGTAACTTCACAAAAAAAAGTACTTTCCTGGATTTTTGGTTATTTCTTCACATTCCAAACTGGTTTTCATCAAATATGTATAATACAAAATATTACTAACTAGTCATTATTTATTTATAGCTTTATGATTTATTTTAATTGTGGATTCCTTTTTCTCCTATGGCAGCAAAAAAAAGTGTTCCCTTTGGAACACAGAAAAATACAACTACCATGGTTTTGCAAGAAAATCAGGAAATAATTCCAGAATTCACAAGGTTTATTCAGTCTCTACATTTTGCTTTAATCCAGTGTCGTAAAGATGCTACTGCAGATTTCAATACCGTTGTGGAAAAGTATATAAATGAGTATTTGAAAAGATGCTGTAGTGGCCCTGGAAAATATAGAGAATTTGTGTTATATCGATATGAGTCACGGTTGGATGACAAAAAATTTCTTTATGCTGCTCCAAAAAATAAATCTCATATTGACTCCTCCTTGCAAAACTATATTTTCGGTTGTGAGGCATATCAGCTACCTGTTTCTAGAGCTAAGGAACTGATGGAAGGAAAACGGAAACTTCAGCAGTTTAGTCCCGTCTCAGATTATGAAGCTACAGAAGAAGATTCTGATTTTGCCAACGCAAAAAGCGGGAAAAGAATCCGCGCAAGATACGAAGCCATGGCTGCCAAGAGAAAACTGCCTCATCCTGGGGATTATGATCCTGATAGACTCAAAGACCTCATTAACTTAATCCAGTGTAGGAAAAAAAATGTAGGTGGAGATTCTGATTCTGAAGACCTTAGAAATAAAAGTGGCCTGAAAAGGAAGCTGGATAAACAGTCTGAAAATTTGCGGAAATACTTAAAAATGAGTGAATCTTCAGAGAATAATTGTCAGTATGAAGGTAAGAAGCCTTTATTTACAGTTCCTCTATAAACACTGAAATTCAAAGCATCTTTAACACTTGATCTTTATAGATATTATATGTTTTTTGCATACTGTGGGTGTTTAATGCATGGTAGTTCATTTAAACATTGGCCTGAGATTTTTCAATAGAGATTGTTTATTTTAATGTAGGTTGACACTTCCTAGGAAGAGTTGTAATTGAAGCTGCTTTTGTTCTGCCTCTTCAGGGAGAAGGCAGACATCCAAAGAATTTGTTTAGCTGTGGAACTATCTTAATACAGAGTACAAAGTGGACTTGATACTATCATGTTTTTTCCAGAGTTTGACTTCAGGAATTTCTGTAATTCTCTATAGCTCCCATATCCTATATAGTACCTAGTATAGTTTGAAGAGGAGAATTAAACTTCTAAGCATGAGCACAGTTAAGATTTGAAATAGCCACTGATGTACCCGTGTAGTGGGATTGATTTTTTCTGTACATTATCTACTTCCAAACCAACTTCAAGTAATTACCACAGATATTATCTGATACTTAATAGCTGCCAAAAAGACCTCTTTGATTTCTGTTTTCCTGACCATTGTCTCAAGGCAAGTGCATAGACCTCCTTCATGGGGAGGAAAATTGAGGAGAAGGGTGGAACAAAAAAGAGGAAGATTTACATCAAGCAGCAGTCAGTCTCATGTGTACTCAAATCACTTGGGAAGATGAAGCAGCTGATCTTATGAATAAGATTCCCTTTTGAGAAGGACAAAAGATACTGGCATGGGTGGATGGGAAAGACAGAGGGTAGGCTACGTGCTAGATGTTGGGACTCCTGCATGGAAGTTGTGAACCTCCAAGGTCATTTTACATTGATCATTAATGTAAAATATGTGACATAAAGCCCCATCATTATTTATCTGGGTGAGACTATTAGCTTTAGAAATTGCCCTTTCATCCACATCCACCTTTTAAACTTTTTTTGTAAGAAAAGAAATGTTTATACTGTATGAATTGATGCTTAAGAGTAAGACTGTGGGTACATAGCTGGTGTTTGGGGGTGTCTGGTTTTGTTTTTATTTTAAAAGGTAGTAATTAATTACTTTTCCCCTCCTCCCCCTCCACTAAGGGGGCAGAACCTCGGATTCGCCATACTCTGTTTTCTCAGTTAATACTGGTCTTGGTGGACATGATACTGACTTGAGGCAACAAGATGTATCCGACCCTGCTGTTACTGACACACATGGCCTCATTAAACTGCTTTTAGAATCACTAGCTAGTGCAGGACACTTGGATTCATCGCTGGCACAGTCTGTAAATCAAGCTTTAGGATTAAGCACTGATGAAATTGAAGAAGATATGAGACAAAAACATGAATATGAATCCATTCCAGCACAGGACAAAGATGATCATGAGCTTCCTAATACTGCTCAAGCTGAAAATGTTAACTTTAAGGACCCACAGAGCCCAGTGATACTGGAGAGTGATGAAGCAGATTTGCCCTACCCTGTTGATGTAGATCCACGGCTGTCAGCTCATGAAGTAGGCCTCGAACATGCACTAAGATTAAAGGTAAGGCTGTGTAGGCAGATGCTGACAATGAATGTACTATTGTCTCTAATATTATGAGACTGTATGAAAAAAAGTTGTTTGTTTGTTTCTTTAATAGGTAAACACAGATAAGCATTAATTTTGTTAGCAAGAAAGTCAAATTGCAGTCTGTATTTTATAGTTGGCTGGAGGTGTATTAAACAAGACTGTGTACCCACAGTAGTTACTCTAGAGCAGCAGAATGAGAGCAGTTTCCTTTCAGTGGTAATTGTCTCTCATCTTTATAGAACAGATTGGCAAAACTAAGTTGTCACTGGAAACTATGTTTCATGGGTTCTGGACTATTATCTTAAAAACAAACAAAAGCCAGTGGCAAAAGCTTACCTCAGCTGACTGTGTGTGAGTTCATGACCTTTTCTAGTGACAATACCTCAGGGTTAATAAAGTGATTCTTACTGCTTTACAATCATCAGTCACCCTTTTGCACTTGTTGTAGTTACGGCTTCGGTTCTGAGAAATTATCTTGGTTCAGCCTCTTCAATGTATGTTCTTTCTCCTATCTAATAGTAGCAGGTATTTTGTAGGACAGGAAGATGCCTCTCACTTATGTGCACAAGTAAGGACCCTGCAATATTATCTTCTGATCTTGTACTGTGGAAAAGCTGATGGGCTTGTTCCTGTTGCTCTACAACAGTGCATGAGTGAGATAGTGTTAATAAATTTGCATAGTGGGTCTTCAGTGCTCTAAGGCAGATTAAAAATGCTTGGGGGATTGGCTTTATCTGGTTTTGGCAGGAGCAAGTTGCAGAATTCTGAACACAAATTCATGCCTAGTTCTTTGTGGCCTTTTGGTGCAGTTATATATGTGTGTTCCGTACCTACTTTTCATGGCAACATGTAATTGGCAGAACATCTTTGAAGAAGGCCTGTGCCTTCAGATCACCTCAGCTGCCTGCTCAATCACATTACTCTGCAGGGTGGTTGTTCTATGATCTCAGTTGTTGATCCTTCTACACAAAGCCTGGTTTCTATGTCATGGAGCAGGAAAGAGTTTATCCTACCTGTAATCTCTGTGCTGTTTTGCTTCTAACCATCTGGAATGTGAGATGGAATTGGATTGTTCAAGGGCTTGATACTAACTGCAGGCAGTTCCTCAGTAATGCCAATGTCTCATGGCTTTAGTGACTTATCAAAACAACAGCCTGAAACAGGCTAAGGAACAAACTTTTCCCCCTTTTTTTTTTCCTGCTCTTTGCTTCCTTTCACAGATTCACAGATATTAGGGGTTGGAAGGGACCTAGAAGATCATCTAGTCCAACCCCCCTGCCAGAGCAGG
>JANHGL010019083.1:21332-32038 GCA_024611195.1 Ceyx melanurus | reverse complement strand
GACTGAGGGGGGACCTCATTAATGTCTATCAATACGTTAAGGGTGAGTGTAGAGAGGATGGAGCCAGACTTTTCTCAGTATCATCCAATGATAGGACGAGAGGCAATGGGTGCAGGTTGGAGCACAAGAGGTTTAGGGTCAACGGAAGAAAGAACTTTTTCTCAGTGAGGGTGACAGAGTTCTGGAACAGGCTGCCCAGGGGGGTTGTGGAGCTTCCATCTCTGGAGACACTTAAGACCCGCCTGGATCTGTTCCTGGTTGACTTGGTCTAGGTGATCCTGCTCACGGAGGGAGGTTGGACTAGATGATCTTCTAGGTCCCTTCCAGCCCCTAATATCTGTGAATCTGTGATTCTGGTTTCCATGTCCTCTTGTTTGTTGCCCATGCTTTGTGCATTTGCGTAGAGGCGCCTCAGCTGGTCCACTGGCCATATCGTCTCTCCAGGAAAAGTTCCTCTTATTGCATTAATGTGCCTCCCTGATGCTTCCCAGATTTGCTGCTGAGAAAAACCTGTTGAAACGTCTGAAAGAAACCTCGGGAATCGGGGGAGTGAGTTATTGGAATTAATTTAATGCACCTTCCAAATGTTGATGAATAAGAAATTATGTCAAGAGTGTAAACTCAGTGTGCAGGGTCTCACCTGCATCTTATTTTTTATTTTATGTTGGTGATATGGAAGTCAGGATCAATCCTGTATGCTTCTGAGTCTGCTGTTTGTGCTATTGCAAGCAGTACAACATCCAAGCACAATTTTTTCCATGCTCAAGACCAGTGCACCCCAAAGAGTTGGAAATCAAGTAAGAGAGTTAGGAGACCTGCATGGTTTCTACAGATCTCAAGGAGAATACCCTTGAACAGAGCTTTTAGTTTTTATTCCTTTTTCTCCTATGTTGCTACTAAATTATTTATGCCATGTCCTTCTTCTCCCATGGGACTTTATTAAAAAAAAAAAAAAAAAGTTTCTACATACATTACTTTGGTTATTGTGAAACCATGTACCTCTCTGACGTAAGAAAATTATCTAATTAGTGAGAGCTGAAATGCTCAGAAGGGTAAAATCATTAGATTACATTTATACCAACCTTCTGAAAACTTCTGTTCAACTGCTGCCTGCCTTGGAGATGTTGAAAAGTCTGACAGTTGAGCAAGGGCAAATCTGATTTAGTTTGGTGTCTTCTCTGCTCTACCAGCTTGCGAACAGCACAGAGTCCTACCTCTTGCCAAATTCCTGAAAACTTTGAAAAGACTCTAAAGAGAAGTCTTGCTCTTCCCTGACTTTGCAGTGGGCTTCAGAAGCTGATCCCTTGGGAATATATCAGGATAGGTTCACAGTCATATCATGTCAGATAGGATGTTTCAATCCACAGCAAGGACCCACGATGCCTTCTGAAGGACTGGCCTGAGTGAGTGGTGTGAATTTTGCTCACATAGGACAACAAAAAGTAATGCAGATGTTCCCATCTTAGATTAAATGCTTGTTGTACAGCTGTCCATTTTGTGATGTCAGAGAAGTTGCAGCTACCCAGGGAGTTTGTAAAATATGCTAAAGGAGAATACAACCCACCACACACTTCTGTTGTAAGGGGACAAAGGATGAACTGATGACTGTGATATTCTTCACAGTAGCTTAATAATTGTTCTAGGAAGTAATCGACCAAGCCTGGTAACAGTGTTGAATCAAAAACAAAGAGTCTATATCATCTGTCAAAGGTGATTTTCTTCTGTAAGGAAATACATAAATTTTCTGTACAGCATGTTGGAAGGAAAACTTGAAGGTAACATGACCTAAGCAGTTAACTTCTGATCAGGTTCCCTCAGCCTTTTGTGTGTCTTTGCCTATATGTATTCATTTAGTAAAGGCAGCTGCTAGACAGTGTGTTTGCTTACACTGTCTTGGGATACAGACTGAACCATAACGTGAGGGTCAAGGGAAGCTGTGACCGTGCTGAGCTATCTGCAGTGCAGCTGAAGAATGGCTTCTTAATTGACTAAGCTTGTATTTAGCAACTCACTCACAAGAATTCAGAAACTATTTTTTTCAGCTGTCATATTTGCTTTTCCCAATGTAGACTTCAGTTTGTCATCAATGGCAGCAACTTTCCCTTCGATATTTTCTGCATTCTTCTGGATTTTTACAGTCTAGCCAAAGTTAACAGCTGTTATAAGCAGGTGGGAAACCAATTTCATTACTTTCATGCTGTCAGCACTGGAATCTGTGTGTTTTAAAATATATATATAAATATATTTATTTATACACATACATATTTCATTTTACAGCATAAAATTATAAGGCAGAAACTGTTCACTTCATATATCAAAGTGCTATACACAACTACCATGTTATATCATAAAAGCAATATACAGTAAATCACATATATTTACTTGTTTATGACAAAATAATTAAAGCTGGAGTCTAACATACATCAGTTTCAAACTAATTGAGAGCTACTATTTAAAACTATTGAACTTTTATCTTGGCTCTGTAGTAAATCAGACTTTCAAGGTTCTGTGGTTTTGACTAGCATAGAGTGTGAAGCCTTTCAGAACTTGCAAACAGAAAGCAAAGCAAAAATAAGCAGAAATGTTCTTTAATAATGTTCCATTATCTTTCATATCTGTTTTGTTTTCCCTTACACTTTAATGCTTTCTGGACTCCATGAGATGTTTCTGGGCTCCAGCTTCAGATCCTGCTCCTCTTCAAATACATTCTTCCATACTGTGACCTGAATTATCCCGTTCCACTGTCAAAGGAAATGGTTTGCTGTGCTTTGAGCCCCTGCTATGATAGATTCCCAACACTCATCCTGCATTAAGGAAGCAGGAGACCCTACAGCTAAGCCTCTTCAGGTGCTGTCCAGTGGCCAAGTGCCAAGATGAGTCAATAACTCTCTGCACCTCCCTGGGTCTTCTCCACATCATGACTTCTCACCTGATGAATGAGTGGTGCTTTGTTTTTGCCACCACTTTGGTGTATTATTGAGTTTGCTTCTTGGATTTTCTCTACTGATGACTGAGGGGTCATTACCAACAGCAGGCTCTACCTTCTTCCAGTTTTTTAGTCATTTCCACTACAAAGTCCAGAGCAACAGTTTGAGTGAGAACAAATATGTGTTTTACTGCTGGGATGACAAATGTGGTTAATACCAAGCCTCTGACTTTTGGAAGTCTTGTTTCAAATGGCTTATTTTCAACTACTTTTCAAACATACTGAGTATATTTTGACAATGAATAATTGCCTCAGATATCCCCCTTAACTTTACATTCATCAAAAGTATCTGGCACACCAGGTGATACTTTATTATTTATACAACAATAGTGACAGTCTGTTATGTTTCTTCTTAGGAATGGGAGGCATCAATGGAGGGAACAGTTCCCATTGAAGGGATAAAGGTCAGAGGAGGGAGTAAAGGTCTTTGCTGATGGGCTTCTGATAAAATATCTTGACTTGACTGGATACAGGCATGTGCCCTGCAGTGCTGTGCTGGCTGACTTTCAAAGCTCTTGGAAAGTGTACCCATGCCTCGGTGTTTCTGTGCCAATTCTCTAGCCATTCTGCAGGTCAGAAGGGCAAGTTTCAGATATGCTGCTCGCCGTATGCAGAGTTGTAATTCACAGTGCAGGCCAAGTTAATAACCTAATTAATTTATTTATACCTGGCCTTCAGCCAAAGACTGCAGAAGAAGAATCCTGGAGCAAATGTCAGTGCATTTACTTATGAAACACAAGGCACAAGCAGCATTTTTTTTTTTAACCAGAAGTCAGCATCAATATTGATGTGGTGGAATGCTCAATACCTACATATATTTAATAATTAGTGTAGCAGTACAGAAGCAGTCACAAGTGAAAAGACACTATTGCTTAGCTAATTTATATTAAAAAAAATAGATATAGAAAAATGTATTGTGGCTTTTAATGTTAGTTCTCCAATTATGGTGAAATCTGAAGAAAAAAACCAAAATGAAACAAAATAAACAAACCATAACATCTTCAAAGATTTGTACATTAAATGCTAGCTTAACTGTTTCCTTTGGTAGAGAATAATTAAATTTTCCTTCAAGGCTGATCCTTTCATGGACCTAGCCTTCTTATTACTGCTGTGGCTTTCAGTGATATGCATCCTTTAAGACCTGTAAACACAAACATTTCTGCTGCCAAAAAACCAGGATCTTAAAATCTATGTTTTCAAAGTTTTGCACCCCCTTGATTTGCATATACATGCACATATGCATATATACAAATGTTTAAATCCTTTTTGACATGATTTTGGTTTTTCTTCCTATACTACAAACATTATAAAGGTTTCAGCTTGAAATACTTATTCAATAAGTCTTGATTTAGCTCAAAAGAATTTGAACTTTTTAGAGTGAAAAATATAAAAGGTGATTGCTTCTGTGAGAAACAGGCTATGCATAAAGCATATCAAGAGGGTAGTTCTTTGTCACTGACAGGCTCTCCAAGCTTGGACAGTTTGGGGCCAGAACAGCTGAGTTATTGAGGCATGCTGAGGCACCACTTGTCTTCTGAACCATATCTCTTAGCTCATTTAATTTGCAAAGGCATGCATATTAGCCTAACTGACCACTCACATAGTAAAAAAAACAGGATAAGAAGGCAGGTTCTGATTCCAAACTACATCCTTGCTGTTTGATTCAATCACAGAATCACAGAATCAATATGATTGGAAAGAACCTCCAGGGTCATCAAGTACTGTCGGAAAGAGAGCTGCTGGATGAACGACTCAACTCAATATGAGCACATCGTTCTCCTAATCGGAGCTACGAATGGAGCCAATATGGCTAAGTCGTACTCCCTTCAGCTGGAATATCGTCTGGACCCAAAGTAATGACTGCAATCAATGTGATTGTTCAGCATCCTTCCTCTTTAGTCACAACCATTCTACATTTATAGTGTTTCTAAAAGCAAACATGTTTACATCTTTTGCTATTGGTCAAACAGAAGAGCTACAGAAATAACAGTTATCATTTCTCCCCCCATGTGAAGCTAGCAGTTTCTCAGGCAAAGTTTTGCAGGTGATCAAAGTTCTATTTTCTACATTCCGAGGGAGGAAGGCAGGAATCTCTTATCAGTATTTCGAGGTCTCTTCAGAATTAGCTACAAGGTCAGTTTCTCACAGCTCCTTCACAGTTGCTCATTAGTCTTATCAACATGGATTGTTCACTGACAGTAAAGCATGACCTTCTTCTGTGATAAAACTCTCCACAATTCCCCCTTTTTCTTTTTGAACAAGCCATGTTTGAGCTATTGCCTTCTGTAGGCCTCGTTTAATACAGCTAAAAACTAAACTACAAATCAATAACACTATAATAACAATACCTAACAAACGCAAACCTTCTATGAAAAGAGCACGCAGCCAGGAAGAGCAGTCACCGAAAAGATTTTGCAGCCATATGTCAAAGGGACTAACCCCTTGCTGAATTGCTTGGGTATGCTTTGCAAGATAAGCAAGCGTGGCATGAATAGATTGACCATGATCAGATAGATTCATACAACACATTCCTTTAAAATCTCCACAACCTTGCCCTTGAGCTAACAGCAAAAAATCTATAGCAACTTGATTTTGTAATAATGCATGCCTTATGCTACGTGGATCCATTAACAATTCTTGCAAAACTTGAGTGAATACAAAGTACAACCTTTGTCCTATAATTTCTCTAACCACTGCACCATATCCCCAAGCGCTGCATCTATTCATTCTTTAAACACCTCCAGGGATGGTGACTCCACCACCTCCCAGGGAAGCCTGTTCCAGTACCTAACCACTCTCTCAGTGAAGAATTTCTCCCTAATATCCAATCTAAACATCCCCTGACACAACTTGAGGCCATGTACCCTTGTTATCATTACTAATTTGAGAGAAGAGACCAACACCAGCCTTGCTACAACCTCCTTTTAGGTAGTTGTAGAGGGCAATAAGGTCTCCTCTCAGTCTCCTCCAGACTAAACAAACCCAGATCCCTCAACTACTCTTCATAGGGCATGATTTCCAGCCCTTTCACCAGCTTCGTTGACCTTCTCTGTACCCGCTCCAGAACCTCAATGTCCTTCTTGTGCTGTGGTGCCCAAAACTGGACACAGTACTCAAGGTGCAGTCTCACAAGTGCTGAGTACAGGGGTACAATCACCTCCCTACTTCTGCTGGTCACACGTTTTCTGATACAGGCCAGGATGCCGTTGGCCTTCTTGGCTACCTGGGCACACTGCTGGCTCACGATCAGCTGGCTATCAACCAACACTCCCAGGTCCCTTTTCGCCAGGCAGCTTTCCAGCCACTCCTTCCCAAGCCTGTAGCGTTTCTGGGAGTTGTTGTGACCAAAATGCATGACCCGGCACTTGGCTTTGTTAAACCTCATACAATTGACCTCAGCCCATTACTCCAGCCTGTCCAGATTCTGCTGCAGATCCTTCCTACCCTCAATCAGATTGACACTTGTGTTTAATTTTGTGTCATCTGCAAATTTACTGAGGGTACATTTGATTCCCTTCTCCAGGTCATTGATGAAGATATTAAACAAAACAGGTCCCAAAAATGAGCCCTGAGGGACACCACTTGTGACTGGTTGCCAACTGGATTTTACTCCATTCACTATCACCTTCTGGGCTTGGCCACTCAGCTGGTTTCTAACCCAGTGAAGAGTCCTCCTATCTATGCCATCTATTCAAGACCATGGGGGCTCAGAAAATCCTCAGAAACTCTTATATATTTGTGTAAAGTGGCAACAAGCTGATAATGCCTAAAGACACTGATCTCTACATGATTCCAGATCATGAAATGCACAAAAAATAAGTGTAGAATGAGATTTACAGAGCTGTATTCAAGGTTGTAGGCCTGAAGACAGGCTAAGGATCCTTCCTGTCTTACCCTAAAGCACTGGATATCGTCAAGTACCAACTATAAGAGGAAAACATAGTTTTACAACTCTAAAGAACCTTATGTATCAGCTTCAGAAAGGTACTAGGCAAAAAGAAATATGTCTGTGGATCCATGAAAATGTATCAAACAAAATAGGCAAGATTATCCTGTAACTGATGTTGGTGATGTTGGTGTAGGAATATGAAGGGCACATATTCCTCATATTCCTTGATTCCTTCATATTTCTCAGAAGGATTTTAATTTTTTTTTAAATTAGTTAAGTAATGATAGCTTTCTACTTGATACTTCTTCTGGAGTGCTACAATAATTATTAAATATACACATTTTTATATGTATATAAAAATGAAGGAGTTGTCCTTCATAAACATGTCTGGTGGGCTTCTCCTAACATCTTTTCAGATCTATAATCAGAAGACTGCTGTGGAAATGATTTAATATTCATGAGTCTTTGATCAAGTTCAAATTTTTAGTGTTGTGGAAAGGCTGCTATTTCTTTCCTTGGTTCTGTTTCTTCTTGGATGTAATTGTCCTCAGTTCAAGCTGGGCAGATATCACTAGGTGTCCATTACTTATACTCAGATGGAGTGACCCAAAGAGTCCTGATGCTCTGCTGCCAGGGCTGGTTGGGCTCAAGGCAAGTACAGCAACATGAGAACTGCCTCAAAAGTAGGGCCAGATTCCTGCTGCTTGCGGAATTTAACTAGGTGGCAGTTATGTGTGAGCTTGTTGTGGAAAGACACAGTCTGTTATATGTATCTACCCTGATTTAAGTTGATGGTTGGCTTGCACCATGCAACTGGAAGAAGAAAGTGATCTGGGCAGCAAGACCAGGAGCCAGGCAGGTGACAGAGGACACTGGACATAGCTGGATTCCACTTGATGAGTTGGACCAGTACTCAAAACTTCGTTTTCTCTCTCTTTCAGGTGGGAATAATTTATGGACAACTTAAACTGTTCCTCTTTGGGAGTGTTTATTAAGGGAGTGACAGTTTTTTTTTTTGGCTTTTGGTTTCCGTTGGAGTGTATTTGTTATGTTCACAGGTGGTGTTTGAATAGGTTTAATAAAGTTTGATGACAACCTGCAGAAAGCCAGAATCTCACCAAATTTGTGCCATTCTGGAGGTACTGTGCAAAATTTCTAAATTCTGAACCCAGAGAACAAAAACCCTTTTTTTTTTTTTCTCCTCTCCCATCTTCTGGCTGTGGGTGAACACACACCAGCACAGCGTCCTGGCACAGGATACCTATATGAGCATCCTCATCCCAGGGACAAGGAAGGTCCATTTACACCATGAGATGAAAGTCAGCAGCATAAGAAGCACTTAGAAATGGTGACAACTTATGTAAGGATGATCGGTAGCCTCAAGGGAAAAGAAACACCCACTTAATCTCCTGTAATCACAGAACATCTGTAGTACAGTATAGAAATGAAAGATAAATGACAACTCCTATGTGGTGCTGCTCATTTAATGGTGAAGACAACACTGCAAGACAGCAGCTGATATTTGATGGACAGATTTCCCAGAAAGAAGAGGTTAGGAAACCAAACTAATAGATTGGTTTTTTCCAAGTTATATTAGATTAAGGCATGGTTGGGAGTATTTTGGAATCTGAGCTCAGATTTCTGTGGATGAATGTTCCAGAATTTGAAGCTTGTATCATTCATACTAGCAATGGGTTGAAATCAAGCAGCTAATTGATATGGCCAGGCAGAATTAGGTAAATTATTTCAGATTAGCAACTGATGTAATTGTCAAAGATTATCTGTGAGTTTCCACTGTGCCTGAAATATATGAAGAGTACTTATCAGACAGCGTCAAAATGAAATGTACTATTGTGTTTAATGCTGCAATTTTGAATTAATTCATAATTAATTAATGCCCTTATTTCTTATAAATAAAAAATTAACTGAATAGAATTAACAGAATTAACTTGTAGCAAAAAGTCCAAAACCAAACTGAAGATATAGGGTTTTTCTTAACAATTTAGGCTGATGTGAAGTTAGACTTCAATTTTTCTTTTATATTTATTTTGCAATATGCAGCTTAACCTAAATTTAGAAGGACTCACACAACAGTCAAGTACATTTGTAGTGGGTTGACCTTGGCTGGGTGCTAGGTGTCCACCAAACTGCTCTGTCACTTCCCTCCCTGCCCCACACCCCCAACCTCAGAAGGACAAAGGGGAGAAAAGAAGATGGACAAAAAAAAATTGTGGGTCACAATAAAGGCAGCTTAATAGAAAAGCAAAAGCAAAGGCTATACACAGAAAAAAAAGGAAAACAAAGATTTATTCTCTACTTCCCATCAGCAGGTGCTGTCTGGGCCCACTTCAGGAAGCAGGGCTCCAAATGCATAGCAGTTGCTCTGGAGGACATGCCAATGCACCCCCCACCCCTTTTATAACTTTTATTGTTGAGCTGACATCATATGGTATGGAATATCCCTTTGGTCAGTTTGGATCAGCTGTGCCAGTTTCGTCCCCTTCCAAGAGCTTGTCCATCCCATCCCACTGGGGGAAATGTTGGAACACCAGTCTTGGTGCAATGTGAACCCTGCCCACAACATGGGTTTGTTACCAGAACCTTTCCAGCTCAATGCAAAGCACAGCACTACGAGGACTGCTATGGAGAAAATTAACTGCACCTCAGTCAGACCCACTAGCATTCATATAGTAAGGGAATATATGCATATAGGGAAATTTGACATGTTTTCTAAGGCGTAACATTAGTGGCTGATACTTTGTAATTTAAAGACCCCACAGAGAAGACCAGCAACAGTGTAATTCACCAGAGCTCTGAAAAACATTGAATTAATGACCCCTTCTTTCCTACCAGTTTCCTCCTTGCCTCTTTCTTCCCCTCCTCTATTCTAAGGTGCCACAATCTTTGAGATGATGTCTGGCGTTCAGGTGCAGAGCAGACAGGTGCAGAATGAGGTGTTTTGTTTTTTTTTTTAACAGAGCTGCAGAGAGGAGATATGATGGCACACAGCAGACTTCTGAGAACTCCTGTCCAGAGTGAGGAGGAGGCATGAAGGTGGAACTGATACTCCTGAGTCTGAAGACATAGTCTGCAATGGTTTCAAGGGAAAATGTTGAATGTGAAGACCTGGAACTGACCATGTGCCTCTCAGATCTTGGTACTTGGGACTCGCCCTTGGAACAACAGGGATGGAGCCATTCTACCACAGTAGCCACCATGTCAGACAGCACAGGGATTTTATTCCTTCCTCCCAGAAATGCTGGCACAATGTGCGGAAGTGTGTGCCAGCAGCTGCTTGCTGCTTGCTCTTCCGACTTCTCCTCACATCATCCAGCAATAGTTCATGAAAAAGACCTGAGCTGAGAGGCTTAATGGCTAAGACTGTAACCAATGGAGTAACTGCGAACACCATGTATGTCCTGAACATGGAAAATCTTTGTGTCGTGACCTCAGCAAGACTTTCAATATTCTCAAGCTCCTTGACTCCAGCAAGGCTTTTGATAGTGTTTCCCAAGGGATCCTCACAGCCAAGCTTAAGAAGTGTGGATCAAGTGATTGTGCTGTGAGGTGTATTGGGAAGTGCCTGAAGGACAGTCCAGAGAGTTGTGGTCAGTGGAGTAGAGTCTGGCTGGAGGCCTGTGACTAATGGAGTCCCCCAAGTGTCAGTGTTGGGTCCAACATTATTCAATATTTTCATCAATGACCTGGATGAGGGGGTAGAGGGCACCCTCAGCAAGTTTGCTGATGACACCAAAGTGGGAGGAGTGGCTGACACAGCAGCAAGCTGTGCTGCCATCCAGAGAGACCTGGACAGACTGGAGAGCTGGGCAG
>JANHGL010019082.1:16825-46028 GCA_024611195.1 Ceyx melanurus | reverse complement strand
GACACAGAATCTATTGCTCTGCCTGCAACCAAAGAAATATTTGCTATACTAGTTGTTTCTACCAAGAGGGGCTTCTACTGTTACAGCAGATCTGAATTTACTTTCCTCATACTTTGGTAATTGCTATTGTATGTCTGATAAATCTTGTGTAAAATGTTGGATCTTGAAATTTAAAACTAGTAGAGTTATAAGAATATGCCTAAATAGAATTAGTTCTCTAGCTAACTCCATCTTTCTCTGTGACAAATCATGCATTCTAGCCAGATGGCTACCAGAGCCATATGTCATATAATTTGTATTAATCTTCCCTAAGTGATCATAATATTAACTTACAAGTACCTGCTGTAGGTGATGCTGGAATGTCCTATAACATAAAACTATTGCTCTTGATTGTTGTGCAAGAGGACATGTTAACCTAGAATCAATTCCCTTGTTTTGGTGTCCAGGGAAAACTGCATATTGTTTTAAAATGTCAGTTTCTAACTCTCTCATTTTAAGATAAATTTAAATGGAAAATGGAACTATTTATCTTTGAAAGGCTAATAATCAAGACAATTAATAGTGTTTACGTCACATCTTTCAGTTGAAATACTTCAGGATAGCACCAGAATTTGAGCTCAGGACTCCACTTTTTGTTTGGTAGAGTAATAGCACCATGAAGGTGCTATAGTGTTTCAATTACTGCATAGGAACTATACAGCATTTGGTAATTTGAGTTGTCTTTCTGGCAGGCAGTTTCTTCTGTTTCTTAGCATCACATTTCACCCAAAGGTTTGACCACAGCAGTCTACACCTTCGACAGCATAAACTGAAATGATATAGCCGTTTCTGTTCAATCAATTTTATGTGTTGTATATAATTAAGAAGGGAGGTGGCCTAATGGATTGTTCAAAATGTCCTTGATAATATGAAGGCCACACTACTATATTTAAGTCTGTTTTTCTACACTAAGAATGCACTAAAGCACTTAATATGAGTGCTGCAGGGATGATGTTATCGCTTAGGATTGGGTAACTGAAAGTAATATTCTGGGTGCTCTGTATTGGTCATCCATGTCCTCCTGTGGTAGGAACCTTTCTGTGACTGTTCTCTTTTGTGAGGCATCTCCTAGCTGTCTATCAGCATGACTAGGTCGGTGGTATAAGGAATGAAAGAAAAATAGTATTATAGAAGTTTTTTATAATAGCCTCCTGTATCTCTGTGCATTGTCTGTATGAATTCATAATCTAAACATAGTGATTTCAGGTAGTAATTAAGACAAGAACATTCTTTTGCTCAACATTTCATCTGAACTCAACTTCTTTTTTATATTTATTAATGTACTTTAGGAGAACAATTGAAGCTGTTTCTAACACAAAACAAATCTGGAAGGTTAAGTTAGCTACTGCTTGTGAACATGTAATAATACATGAGCTAAGTAGCACAACTAAAAGGGTTAGGGTGAGATATAAGAGGATATGAAATATGGGGCTGTTTATGGAGTTTGTATATATGCAATATAGCATGGGATTTTATTTTGACACATTATAAATACAACATTGGGAATATAGAGAAGTGATGTTTGGTTTGTATCTGTTTGCAATGAAAAATGGAAATGCAAATGAAATAAAAAATAATAAATAAACCAGGCTGTGTATTCTGCTGTCCTGTGAGACAGATGGATGTGACTTCTGAGTTTGCTTTATTACGGACACTATCAAACCAACATGAATTCTTTGAGTCTTAGAAGTGCTACAGATGGTATTGTAATTCCTTAGGCAGATAGTACAGTATAATACATAAAAGACTGTAAATATTAAGCATCCATATTGGCTCTGCACAATTAATCCTGTTGGTTTTGTTGAAATTAAAAGCAGTTCTAGACTCCTCACATCACTCAACCATTTGATTATATAAGATAGAAAAGTATATATTTATGAGGAGATGGCTAAAAAATACTAAACCTATGAAGCATAACAGACAGCTGGTGAGGCAATATTTGCTGTATGTTGCTAAAGGTCCCTATCCTGTGATGTGAAGATGATACAGCAGTAAAGAGGTGCAGTTACGGATAAAACATTAGTAAAACACATAAGGGGGGTGGGGGGTGGGAAGTGTTTTTGAAAGAATTTTACATTGTAGGAAACACTGCAATGTATGTGATGGTCATATTACAGCTCTGAACTTGCCTTCAGGGAAAGATAGCTAGCAAAAATCAATGTAATTAAGGAATGTTTGCCAACATTTTGTTTGGTCCTTAGAAAGGAAAAGTCTTTTCTATATTATGTAAAATGTGCAGACAGGGATCTACTGAGTATATTATTTACTTAGCAAGCAAGAAATAGTAATCTACTCTGCAGGTGAATTTTTATTCCGTGCCATGTTTTCAACTGTTATTCATATAATAGAAATATTAATAAACTCTAGTATATAATTAGTAGAATAAAAATGTAATAAAAACTCCAACCAAAACCCCCACAACTACAAGATTTTAATTCAAGTATACATATTTAAAGTAATAATGTTTTGATCAGTTGCAGTAAAATTCATATACTCAAGATACTTGATGTCACCATGATTCTTAACTGGGAATCTTCAAAGCAAAGTTGTGGCTGTAGGAATGCCACTAATTTACCTACTGAATGCTTTAATTCCAGGAATAGTCTTGCCATGGTCACATAAAGCAGAGGATAAAAGCCCTAAGGTTCAGGTAAGGATTTGGGAGTTGCCTCTTCAACATCTTGCCTGTATGGAGACCCTCCCCACTGGGCCAGGACATTGGCCAAGGTCACTTTTCTGGGATTGAGAGCCCTTACCTGGACGGGTAAGCTAATGTTAGGCATTTTATAAGTTTGCAAACGCAGGTGGTTAACTAACAAGTCTACAATATTTTGTGTGCTTTCTAGTTTGCTGTAGTGCATTGTTGCCTTTAAGTAGCACATCCTTCCATTGTATCCATGAAAACCTACATCAGTTGTGTAGTAGATCTGTGAGTGAAGTTCAAATAGTATTTGCTTGAGCCTTACAGCTAAACCTGAGAGTGAAGTTCAAATAAATAATTTGCTTAAAGCTTACAGTCTCTTTTCGTCACTCTGAGTTCCAAATGGGGTTTTGAATTTGCTTGAAAAGGCCAAACTTATGGTCTGAGATGCATGATGTTTAATCTGAACATCATGTTTTTCCTAGTTATTTGGATTTTTTTTTCCCATGAAGTATGTTTAAATATTTAAGTTGAATACTAGCCAGAATTCAGTCTTCAGTGTGGTCTTACTTTGATGGAACATCTGTATACACTGTAAATGCAAAATGAGTGACATACCAGATAAAAACTCCTCTTCTTATTGCTCTCTAATGTTATTCCAGGGGGTATTTTGTAGCAACAGCTATTTCTTGCATTCCTTTCTTGCTTTTGGGTTTGTTTTTTTTTACATTGATTGTCTAAGCTTTATTAATTTTTTCTTGCATGTCTACAACATGAAACTTCCTTACTGTGCTACAGAGGTAATTCTCAGTGCTTCATGAAACAAATGGGGAAGACAAGGTTATAGTGGTCATGTGTTCATTCTTGATAGATTCTTGATCATAAGTTAGACTGACCTACAGTTCCCAAAACACAGTATGTTCAGTTTACTGACTGGAAAATTCCGAATAGTCATAATTGCCACCAAAATATTTGTGTTTAGATTTATAAGTTGTTTTTTTTTTTAAATATATACATCTCTTAAATGCATATGTGTATATTCAAGCACTTGAAGTACATATGTATGTATATACATTTGTATTCAACCATGTGCTGTAAAAGAGAACTTCAAATATGTGGTGATTCACATTTCACTTAAGCTCCACTCAGGTTTAAAATACTGTTAAATATGGTTTTGATTCTCTCTTTTTAATGCTGTTCCTGACTGGTGCTGTGACACATCAGAGAAAGTCAGAGAAGCATAACAGAAAAATTTTATTGACCTGTTAAAATCTGAAAAAATGTGTGCATGAAGTCTTGTATTATGTGTTGGGGATTTTTTGTATTAGAATTAACTATCATCATTCAATAAAAATTTTAGCTGTTCTAACTTTTACATCAGATTGATCAATGCTCATTCACAACTTCCTAATTATCTTTCTTGTTCCTTCCTTGAGTCAATTCATAAAGGGCAAATAATGTAGCAGTGCAGTACTAAGATTAACTTAACTTTTAAGGTGCTACTGCCTACCAGATGTTACAACCCAAGCCAGGTACCTAGATAGATACAGTATGTGGAGAGCATAGAAAAAAAAAATAATCATACATTGAAAAACAGAGAAGAAAAAAAACCAACCAAACCCAATCATAGATATTAACCATGAGTAACTGTTCGAAGAAATATTTACAATTTCTACTATGTGAAATATTTTCAAAATGGAATACAGAGGTATGTCCAGCCAGCTTTGTGGACAGGTTGGTGGATTTTCCAGTTTCTTTTGATAAAACACGAGGTACCTCAATCCAAGAAAAATGCTATAATGTGTGGTCTGATAGAAAAAAACCAAAACAATAAAAAAGGATGACAGTGGTTATCATTACTTCCTCTTGTGTCCTGGCTGTGTCTTCTGTAGCTGCTGAGAGCATCTCCAAGGACTGCTGAGATGGAGGAAGAACTACCCTAGGAATTGAAGCTTTAGAATGGAACCTTTGTTGAATTGCAGATCACCATTATGTTGTAGAAAGCAGTTAAAGGCAAGGTGACACAAGGTCAGTTACTCAGGAGACTGAGCATCTAAGGCCAGTTAGTAGAGGTATTTGCACTACATATATGCATATATTTCCCAATAATGGATCTTCGTCATGATTGGACAGAGAGAAGACCAGGATAATGCTGTTGGTGCTTTTCACATTTCTGTGTTGATCATGTTGGCTGTGCTCACTCATGCTGTGTTTGTGTTTATGAGTGTCTATTGGGAATACCTGCTCAGCTCTATTGCTGGCTTGGGGCACTGGGCTGTGGCAGCCTTGTCTCTGTAAGACTACCAGATTCAGTAGCTCCTAAGACTTAATGTTTCATGTAAGCCTTGGGGAAAATAAAAATGTGTAACTGTGATATGCTTTACTTCTATTAAATATGAGGGAAAATTACAGAGTTCCTGTCATGTTTATATCAATGCAGTCAAATGTGAGAAAAACCTTTGACCCTGTTAGACTTCATATTGCATTAGATCTCTTCTATTTGAACATCATTTTCGGATTTGTTTGATAACAGAAAAGGCAAACTGATCTTGTGTGTCTGCTTAATACATGGCTCAGTGGGATGGAAGCATAAAGTATGAAAGGTCAGGTGTGTAACTTTCCAGTGTTTCAAATGACAGCAAGCTGTAGGCAGGCTATTATGCTTGGCTACCTTTGACTATATCAGATGAAATGTGAGAAATAAGTTTACAGATTTGACCATCTGCTCTCCCATCCATCCCTCAATTTCAAATATTCAGGTTCAGCTAATAGTTGACTCTGTAAGGATAAAGACACCTCAGTCCCACAGTAGTCTGTGATGGACTGATATGCAGGAGTTCTGCCATTCCTGAACAAAGGATAAGAACACTCTGGGATGCCATCTGAAAAAGCAAAAGCCAGCATACAAATGTATGTACAACTCACACAAACAGTAAGGGACTTGATGGAATTATGGTCTGAGCAATGTAAAACCCACACATATAAATAATCATTCAGAGAATTCAGATTATAAATAGTTGGACTATGTGTATGCAGGATTCTCAAGTGAGACGATGAAGACAAGTAAAGAATACTCAAGGACTCAGTGGCTAAGTTGCTGTGGCCATAAGACAGAGTAATGAAAGACAGAGGTGCCTAATAACAAATTAAATGGAATTGTATGGTAGTCTGTGTATTGAACTACAGGATCCAAAAAAACCATGACAAGATTAAAACCAGAGGATTGTAAAACAGCTGAGCTTTCAAAAGGACATTAAAGAGACCTACCTCAAGGTTAAGATGAGTGGGCAGTACACGTGCCATCCAGCACCAAGGGACAAGTCTATAATACACAGAAGATAGACTCCTTTATCCACACAGTTTTCTGCTCCTTCCAAAATGTTAATGTTTGCTGGAGGACTGATTCTCACTTTTGAAAGTTTTAATGAGCTAATTCCCCTATGAGAGAGGGAGGGCATTTATTTTAATTAAATGTCCTATACACTGAAACTTTAAGATCACAAGCAACCAGATGCTCTGTTCATTCAAATTAATTATGATTTGGGATTTCTGATATGCAGAAAGGGACCTTGAATAGATCTTACTTAATTATACACTTATAGTGCTCATAGTGAGCAAGAATGACAGAGTTGTCTAGAGATATGAACATGTGTCCTATAGGTTATTAACAAGAGAGGTAGAGGGTGACAATGTTCCTGGAAGTTCATTGTCTCTAACCATCAATATGACATTTAAGGATTATGGCAATTGTGGAGAAATTATTCTTTTTAATGAGTAATTCCTCATTTTCTTCATATTCTCTCCAAAAGCAATATGATTACCTTGATAAACAAGCAGCAAAGAGATGCTAGAATACATTCATATTTAATTGTGAAATACGCTTAAGAGAACAACTCTGTGAGATACATTTTATTAGTCATTACCACTCCAAGAAGTAATATATATTACAATATGGGACAGCCTGATGTAATACTTCAACATAATTTTGTCTTAATTGTGAATTTTAATTATCAAAGTGATTTAGGAATGCATGTTCTAATGATTGACACCATGTCTATTATGGTGTCTGGGACTTTCATTTCTTTTTTTTCAGAGTAAGGATGAAGTGCCCTCCAGCTATTCTGTGGCACATCCATCATTTGTGCATGCATATTTTTTAAGCTATTCAGAAAATTAGCTACAGGTACTATACTCAAGACCATCACCCATTGTGTTCCTTGATACTTAGTGATCAGAATCAACTACTTTCTTGTTAATGGTCAGTTTCACAATTAAATATATACTCACATTTTGGGGAAATGATAGTAGAAAGAATAAAATAGGTAAAACAATATTAGCGTATACAATGTTTTCAATCTCCTAACAAATAGTCATTAGAGACTACTGAAGAACACTGGCTGGCAAGATGCAGCTCACTCATATTGTATGATAAATATCTGACAAAAATATGTAAGGTCAAATCTCTTTTTTTATGAATGCATTATCTGCTTATACTGTTTTAGACATCTGAGGATAGTAAAATTACAATCCAAGGACATTACAATTTGTTTGTTGTGACAACTATTGTTAGCTAAAGCCTGGATTTCTATCTAGCAGAAAAGTAAAATATTATTGTTGCTTTTCTTATCCAACATTCTGATTTATGATGAGAATTATTTCTTCTCATGGGTATCACACAACTTTCTTCCTTAACGTGGGTATCATCCTATTTTAAAAATGGGCCTGTAGATATTGAGTTGATTTGAAAGTGATCAAGATCATTAATATTTCTTAGGAATATCTCCTTTATAATCTGGTGATTTCAAATACAGTTTTCTTGTTTTGCAGATCATACTATAAATGTCATATTTTCCCTCAGGGTAACACTTTTCTTTCTCTTGTTGTTTTGAAAGAGTAAAACATAATGTGGATTTCTCAGATTCTGTATTCACTGCCCAATCCCTGTAAAAGCAGCACTTCAAGTGAATATTAAGTGTAATTTTTTGAAACTCCTTATTTTTTATTTGGGCAGGGAGAAATTTAATAAAATTAAGAGCAAGTGCAAAGTGCTGCATCTGGGGACAAACAATCCCATGTATCAGTACAGGCTGGGGGCTGATGTACTAGAGAGCAGCTCTGGGTAAAAAGATCTAGGGCTCTTGGTGGACAGAAGGATGACCATGAGTCAGCAATGCGCCCTTGCAGCCAAGAAGGCCAAAGGCATCCTGGGATGCATTTAGAAAAGTGTGGCCAGCAGGTCAAGGGAGGTTCTTCTCCCCATCCACTCTACACTGGTGAGGCCCCACCTGGAATGTTGTGTCCAGTTCTGGGCACCCCAGTTCAAGAAGGACAAAGAGCTACTGGAAAGAGTCCAGCGCAGGGCCACCAAGATGATTAAGGGAGTGGAGCATCTCCCTTATGAGGAGAGGCTGAGAGAGCTGGGGCTCTTTAGCCTGGAGGAGACTGAGGGGGGACCTCATCAATGTCTATAAATATCTTAAAGGTGAGTGTAGGGAGGATGGAGCCAGACTCTTCTCAGTGTCAATTTCTTTTCTTGAATATTCATATTTTCTCCTATCTTTACAAATGACATATAGGATTCATGCTAGGTATGGAATAAGGAAGACAGTTAATACCAAAGATGTCATATAATGTTCTTGAAGTCCAGTCTTGTCACTTCTTTCTATTAATATATTTTTTATATTTTTACAGAACAGATAACAGTTTATTATTTTAGGCAATAATACACTGAGTAAATATAAAAGATGCTTCACTAAAAGAAAGGAAAATAAAACTCAAGCTCTAAATTTTGAAGTATGTGCTTTTTCTTTTAATGTGTTCAGTTTTAGTCATGCTGTTCTGCTTGTTAAATATTGGGTGGTTTTTAAAATTATTGTGAAGTAATTAGTCTTCCTTTTTCTCATATCCTTGACATTTCAGAAACTATAGTAATAATCAATCTTCAAGATAGCTGGATCTTTTGGTTCTTAGTGCTGCTACAGGGCTTGCAGATACTTTGGAAGATATCTCTCCACTTAATTTGCTTAGTCACAATGTGATTTAAGGCTGAAGAAGTTAATTTTTCAATTACTTATAAGTGAAAGATCATTCGATTAACACCACATTATACTTGTTAACTATCAGTATAAAACTGACATCATTACTTGTTATGCAAATTGAAGGATAGATATCATAAGCATATCCTCTGTTCACCTAGAAGCAAACATGTCTAGATTATAAATTTTCACCTTCACTTGCAGATCTTTATATTGTAATGACTAGAACAAAGCAATGAGCAAAGATTAGAACATCGCTACTTGTGATGTCTGCTGTGTTTTCTTCTAAAGGCTGAAGGCAAGAATTATACCTTATTAATATTTTTCTGTTATCTATGTAAAGACATACCTTATTGCTTAGGAATTATATTCTCAAATTATATTCTCAAAAATATAAAAAAAATATTAATGCTTGTTAGGCATCTTCATATTGTTAGAAAATTATTCCACATGCAAAACTACAACATGCAGTCCTTTCTGCAGAATGAAAACAGAGGCTTTACTTTAAACTTAAATAGAATCAACTGAATTGTTTTCTATCATCCCATCTTTTAGCCTCATTCATCATTACTGAAAGAAGGACAATGGTAGTTATTTAATAATATCTACTTATTGGGATTTATTCTTGATATAATTTTGTAACAATGCCATATCCTCTTTCATTTATCTATTAATATGTAATTCTGAGGTTTATGCTTATTACCTTTTTACTAATGATAAACCAAACCACGCAGTGACTGACAGGTCAAACTTAATATAATTTTATTATGAATTGTCTGTGGACAATGTGTGCAGTCCACTCTTAGAAAAAAAAATCTAGTAATTTCACTCATAAATAACTTTATGAAGTTCAAAGAAGATAATTTTTTGAATGCTGACACTCAGTTGTAAACTTGTAATACTAGATTAGGATAAAATCTAGGACCAAATCTTTTAGTCAAAGAAAAAATAGCTCTGTTTTGAATAACATATGTTCTGTTGGTATAGCTCTACTTTTGAGTCCTCAAATATGAGTGAGAAAATATTGTGGTATTTGGAGTTTGTGTTACTGTGCTGTGTTAAATCAGAGACATTTTAATTAAGTCCCCACTACTGTGGTGAGAACATTCTGAGAATTTTATTTTCCAGAATATCCAATGTGTTTCTTGATAATAGTCCTTTATTTTTCACTTGTAGATTACTTCTCACAGCAGTGGGTCAGTGAAAGACAAACACAAATTATTTCCTAATTATTGCTTCTATTTGTTTTATTGTTGTTCTTAAAGTAGTCAGATATTATCTTGTCCTAAAAAGCTTAGCTATTGCAAAGCATATTTTGACTTTTGTGTTACATAAACCATTGAGTTATGCTAATTTGACTTTTTTTCTCATTTTTAGTTTTTGAAAACTAAAAAAAAAAAAAAAAAGGCAGAAGATAGTCACTGTTTTCCCACTGGTTAGTACTTGTTCATTTTTCAGAGGCAAAAACAATAAAAGCAGTCCTATTTCAGTTTCACTGCACATGCTCATCACCATGATCAACGTCAGGGATGAGACAAGTTTTATGCATGCTTTTGCAGGACTTGAATTGGTTCTCTCCTGAGATTTTTGACAAACTGACCAATTATTATTAGCTAACTGAAATACAAATACTTTACATGTCTACATAGCTTATGCTTAGCTCTTCGCAATAATTGCAGAATGGGAATTCTACCTCTTAAAGCTATTAAGAATATATTGTAATGGTTATAAACTAATTAGTTACACATTTCTGGGAGACACTACTGGGAGTCATCTACTGCAGTTAGTGCAGTAATAAAAGTAATAAATGTTAAGTTACTGATGTAAATTCCTTTCAGTCCTATTTTGATGGAAGATTGCTGAAAATTAAACTTAGTCTTAATCATTAGTGAATGGGTTAACCTAAAGGGGAGATGATAACTTGATGATGAATGTAATTTACAAAGGTAAATCACCTGATTTATTCTCTTTTAATGGTGCTTACTTACATATGTAGTGCCACATACCTGAAAACAAAAAGGAAATAAAGCAGTGATATTGAATCTTTCGTATGCAGTATTTAGTTATTTATTTATACTGGAACTTTTCCTGTTTAGGCTTTTTTACCTAATTTACTGCATTGAAATAGATAAATCTACCACCCTGCCTTATATTTATGTCTTTTAAAGGAATGTTAGTTCATGAAAATGGAGTTCTCCACTGAAGATTATGCATTTACATTTCTCTTCTTACCATACTACATGTATGTATATATGCCCTCTTCTGCCTTCAGATCAGTGGTACTGTAAGAAAATTGTCACTCAGGCTTCCACCTCTTTTCCAGAATGCTTACATCCACTGACTCAACAACTAAATTTCATACTCCTCTTGAGCTACTGTGGATTTTTTTTTCCTTCTTGTTTGTGCTTTGACACTTTTCACAGTATTTTCCAACAAACTAGTAGGGGAAGAACTACTCTGGAGCAGAACATGTTCAGGATTTATTTTTATTTTTTTTTTATTTATTTTTTGTAGACTGAATTTTTTTTTTAATATAATTTGTATGAAAAATATATGACTTTTAGGATTGGTAGTCACCTGTGATCTCCTTAATACTACTCTGCACTAGTGAGACCTCACCTGGAGTATTGTGTCCAGTTCTGGGCTCCCCAGTTCAAGATAGACAGGGATTTACTCAAGAGAGTCCAACAGAGAGCTACAAGGATGATTAAGGGACTGGGACACATGCCTTATGAGGAAAGGCTGAGACACCTGGGGCTCTTTAGTCTGGAAACAAGAAGACTGAGAGAAGATTTGTTAAATGTTTATAAATATATGAGGGCTAAGTGTCAAGAGGAAAGGGACAGCCTCTTCTCACTTGTGCCCTGTGATAGGACAAGGGGGAATGGTTACAAACTAGAACACAAGAGGTTCCGCCTTAACATGAGGAAGAACTTCTTTACAGTAAGGGTCACAGAGCACTGGAACTGGATTCCCATGGGGCTTGTTGAATCTACTTCTCTGGGGATTTTCAAGACTCGCCTGGATGCGTTCCTCTGTGACCTGTGTTAGATTATATTTAGATAATATGATCCTTCCTGGCAGGGGAGTTGAACTCAAATATTTCCAAGGTCCCTTTCAACCCCTAATTCTCTGTGATTCTGTGATTCTGTGAATATCAAAACTGTGATTTTGCATTCCTGAAAAATCAATGCATATATTAATTTGCCAAGATATCACAGTGAAAGCAAGAATTTCTCTGAGCTGAGACCAAACTAAATGAGATCCCTATGGGCTCATGACTTAGGTTTCATTGGTATTGATGCTAATCATATCATAGGTGCCAGTTGTATATTTTTTTGTTTGGTTACATTTAAGTTTTCTTTCTTTTATGAATTGCCTAATATAAGAACATTTTCACCCATCATCTTTTACAAAACTTATAGGAAATTTATTATCACAGGTGTGTCTATCAAATTCTCAGTTTTGGTTGAAGTACACCAATAAACTGACATATTATTAAGATAATGAGTCAAGATTTCACATATATGTAGGATGATGACATAAATTTTGCTTCAATGAAAAAACAGGTTAAAATTTACTCACTTTGCTAAGTAAATATAAAAATTAAACTTTAAAAATACAATTAATACAATGTTTAATAAAAGAAGATTAACAATAAAAAGATAAAAGAGTTTTCAATTAAAATCTGGATATTAATTTGAAAACTACGAGGTAGAATCTACCTTTTACAATATTCAGAAATATCTCTTAGTAATTGTTTTCTAAGAAAAACATAAAAAGAGTCACTTCTGAAGATTTTTATATAAAAAGCATGGTTTGTTATACCACTTATCTGTCAAAAACTAAGTTCACAGGAAAAGACAGGTTTGTGTATTATATTTATTTTGCATATTTTAGAACTATAATGTCAAAGAAGTGGTCAAGTGTGTAGGTGCAGATTATTGTAACCCCAAGATACTTGCCTTATGAATAGTCTAATTAGTTGAGCTAGAAAAAAAACAGCACATCACTGTGATCATAATTCAAAAATCTGATGCTCAGAAGAGTGTGAAACTGGTATTTCTAATGGAAGAATCATCTAGAAATAATAAAAAATAGCTATTTTCCCCTCCCCTCTGATTTTCAAAAGCAATGTTTTATAACTTACCATAGCTGACTCTCCAAAGACAACCTATATTTAATTTTCAGTGGAATTCCAGAGGCTTATTTCTTGGTTTGCACTTAAAAGTTGTTGTTGAAGCATTTTCAAAATATTGTAATTAATTTAATTTGTCTACATGAATAGACTAGGTAGTGCAGCCATTTAAGACCTAGTACTTTGGCCCTAGGGCTTCAGTCTGAAACATCATTTAGACAGGAACTAATGGAATTATCCTTATCTGAATGCTCCAAAGGAGATACCAAGAAAATGCCAATTTGGTCTCTTTACATGGCAAAGAGACACTTCTCTACACATAAAGTGGAAAAAATTTCAGTAATATATGCAGTCTAATTAAAAGTTCAATTAAAACAACTATAAGGATCTTTACAGATGAACTTTATGAAAGACTATTTTTGCAGATGAAGTTTAGGACTCTTGAGGAAATGTTATAAAATTGTAACATTAAAAATAAATACATTCTATCTTAAGTTCTATTCTTGCAGCTGCTCAGTCTTTTTGCTTTTCTTTTGAAAAATGATTGCAAAAGGAATGCTATCTCCTTTTTTTATCCTATCATTTATTTTAGCATGGCTGTTTCTAGACTATTATCTGAAAAACTTCATAGCTGTTCTTTATGTTCTGCAGCCTATGAAAATAGTCTACACTGTAGACTGTTCTTCTTCCTTTAATATTGAATAACATATTGTCCAAATAAAACATATTTTTCCAATATTCTTAGACTGACCCTTATAACATATTACCTTAGATGAGTCTATGCAATGTTAACCTGACATACTGTTCTGAATTTTCAGTAGTATTTTGCATACCTATTTAAAAATTTTAATGGGAAAATAACTTTATACACAGTACCTCCAGCATTAGAGAAAGAAAGTAAAATTTGCTTGTTCTGTACTGACCCTAGCTGTTAGATTCCAAAATTTCATACTCAGGATGATATCAGAAGTACATTAAAAAAAAGGTAAAAATATTTTGCGTTCAAAAATACTGAAGTAGCCTGAAGGCGTCTTTACTTAAAGATACAAAACCCACCCAAGTAAGCATGATAATCACACAAATATTAATCCTTCTTAATTCACTATCACTTTTAGTTCCTGTACATATGTTCAGGATCTCTGCTGACCACCAAACGGTTGAGAACAAATTTTCGTCATCAGCAGAGAAAGGTGTGAGAAAGTACAAAGTCCGAACTCTCGCCATCATATCTATTTTGCTTTTTTACTATTTTGGGTAACATATGATAAAGAGGTGGGTTTCTTATTCTTGTTTGGCATGTCCATCTCTATTTTATATATAAATGGCATTATCTATATCTAAAAACATCATGATGCTCTCTTTAACTGAGATAAAGTGTGTGGTTTACTCATTTTTATCCAGATAAAAAAATAATTAAAAGCGTAGAAAGAACTAACATTAATTTTTTAGTGAGAAGACAACTGGTGGCATATCTAGAAATAGTATACTTTCTTCTGTTAGGAAAATATCCATTTGATGCATCATATTTTCTTTCTTATTCTTTTCCCATTTAATTCACTTGTTCCATTTAACAGTCTTCTCCAGGCTAAAGAGCCTCAGGTCTCTCAACCTTTCCTCATAAGACAAGTGTTCCAGTCCCTTAATCATCCTTGTAGCCCTCCGTTGGACTCTCTCAAGCAGATCCTTGTCCCTCTGAAGCTGAGGGGCCCAGAACTGGATGCAGTATTCCAGGTGAGGTCTCACTGGGGCAGTATAGAGGGGGAGCAGAACCTCCCTCAATCTGCTGGACACAGTCCTCCTAATGCACCCCAGGATCCCATTGGCCTTCTTGGCCACAGGGGCACACTGATGTCCCAATGATAGCTTGTTGTCCACCAGGACTCCCAGGTCCTTCTCCATGTGGCTGCTCTCCAGCAGATCACCTCCCAGTCTGTAATGGTGTAATTTATAATTCCTTCCCAGATGCAGGACTCTGCACTTCTCCTTCTGTGCCCAGCTCTCCAGTCTGTCTAAGTCTCACTGAATGGCTGCACAGCCCTCAGGTGGATCAGCCAAACCTCCCAGCTTCATGTTGTCAGCAAACTTGCTGAGCAGACACTCGATTCCAGCATCAATGTTATTGATACAGATGTTGAACAGGACTGGACTTAGCACTGATCCCTGGGGGACTCCACTAGTTACAGCTCTCCAATTGGACTTGGTACCATTCATTGATCACCACTCTTTGGACTCTATTGTCCAACCAGTTCTTAATCCATTTTACTATCTGCTCTTCTATCCCACACTTCCTGAGTGAGCAGAGGTTTGTTGCTGATTACAGAGGAGAATGATTGTGTGTGCAATGCATGATTTGCTGTGTAGATCTGAAGAGAAGAAAGTTGTTTAATGTAGCTTCAGATGGAAATTTCAAGCCAGATGCAATTCGTTATGTTTACATGAACCTCTGAGCAGAAGGAGGAGAAAAGGACATTTGGGATTTGTGTTTTTCTGATCTCCTGCTTCTAGATGTAGCGGGAATAATCTCTGGAAAAATTATCCTACTGTTTGTTATATATTTTAATTATTAAACATGTCATTAAACTTGACATGTAGTGTCTATGTGTTAATTGAACACCAGGTTCTATAAATATAAAATAAAATTTGCATTAACAAAGGAAATGCTTTAAACTGTAAAATATCATGCAGATCCGAACACCTTTATCATCTTTCTCTTTGAATCTCATTAACAGAGCTGCTAGCACATTACAGTGGAGACTTTTAAGTATGAAGTCCTAATATATTTTCAGTGCTGGCTTAAAACAAGATTAGTTGAATAGATTTAGGCATGAGTACAGTACTGCTTTTTTCTTTCTAATTATGCAGATCAGGATGTAAAAATTCATTTTCCTGAAAGTATGTAACATTATCTTTTCCTGCTAACTATTGCAGCTTTTCTTTTCTCACATAATTTTAATTTTCTGAGGAAAGAGTTAAATCATTATTCTGTTAACCAAAGAAAATTTAACTACAAGGTGAAAGTGACAGTTCTTGGGAATTATTTGGAAGTCTGCTCAATATTAATGTCCTAATGAAACTTTTTGTGAAAGAGATAACTTCTTTCCCTGTCATGTTTCTTCGACAGGAATTTCTGTTATTTGTGCTAAGCATGCTGCTATTATATTCTTTTAACCACCCACCACCAGAGAGAGACACTGGTTCTTCTGAATGTTCTCCTGGCTGAGTATCCAGCCATAAGGATTCACAATGAGATAGAATGGTTTTCTACTAGTGAAAAGCTGTGGATAATGGTAGGTCTTGGTGTTAAAATGCTTGTTGATGAATAGAAAGCATTTTTGCCTGGTGGAAATAGATATTTAGACAGTTGTGCATAAAATGAACTCCTCTGAGACAAAGTTACATTACTTTTCTTTCTTAAAAAATATTAAAGCTAATTTTCTAAAAAAGCCACACCATTACAGCTGCAATTGAAATGTTGTGTGCATTCATTCTTCCACTGACACACAGCTACTGTTCAAATCTGTCTCTGAAGAAGCAGGGTCACTAACACATTCACAGATGATTACATACAAAAGTCAACTATCAGATTAGAACAACCCATGAACCTTTAGTAGTAAGATGTCAACAGAATATTGGACTTGTGTTTCAGAAAATTAGGGGTCTATATCTATACTTCATTTGTTAGACATTACAGAGGTGTAACATTTTTGGCACAGGAAGAGAACTGTTGTTTATCATGAAGCTAGAAGAGCTGCATAGATGGCTTACTTGGGGTAGAGTTTGAAGAGGAAGAAAATGTCATTGCTGCCCAGCACCTGAGATTCTGCTAAGATGAAACAAATCCTGCTGCTGTTGTACAGGATTGTAAGACTGAATTGGTTTCCACCTGCTTCCTGGATCAGGTTTTCCTGAAGTAGAAAACCATTCCTGTTTCCAGACTTTTGTCTGGTATGCTGAGCATCACTCATCACTGGAGAGTAGGCTGCAGCACCAGTCAAAATCATAGTATTTTACTTCACTCATGAGGACACACTAGCAAAACAGACCAGCAAAAACAAGCTGCCAATATGTTATAGAATGTGCAGACTCATTGCTGATCACACAAGACCTACAAAATGATCAGCTGATTATATGGATAGAGCCAGGTTTCAGTTTGCCAGCCAGAAGCAGTCTGACTGTAGCAGTAATTATGAGTGCTCAATATCCTTGCAAACTAGTTTCAGACGTTTCTAGTTTGATATTGAAGCATGAAGACATGGAATACTGTGAACATTTGGTCCTATAATTTAATGAGTCCTTCTTTCAGGAATCTTGTAGGCCTGGAAACTCTTTATATAATTTCTGCATGTGCCTTCAAGAAAATTTCTAATGTTGTTAATGCCATTGTGAAAAGTGATTATATCAAATGAAACACAAATAAGCAGGTAAGATTTTTATATCATGTTTTAAAAACTGTTATGGAATTAAAGCCTTGTATTCTATCACAGATCTCATGCTGCTTTATGAATCATTTACCCATGTTTTATTTGAACAGAGGCTGAGAAGTGCTATATCATGTACTATACAAGTGCAGTGACCTCAGAACTTTAATGTTCAGTTAGATTCTTAAAATGTGTTATTTAAGTGTTAGTGTTTTCACTGTTATGCATTCCCTACAAGCTGACCTGGGAAAGACTAGGGGCTCTATTTATCATAAATGTCATGTGCACTTGCTAAGTATACATCAAGCTACAATTTCATCTCAAAGTGAAAACCAATAATTTAAACAAACTAACAAACAAAAAACCCAATTAAAAACAACACTAAAAAAAAACCCACCAAAAAAAAAACCAGCATTCACCTCTAAATATTGAGAGATGCTGCTAAAATTATAATACACAGGAGATATAGTTTTGTGATTCATGTTACCAATATGAAAACTCTTCAGATGTGAACTCTAGAATTCTGTAATGCTGCAAAAACCTGACAGTTCTGACTTCAGAGCTGCACAACATTCAAAATGTTAATGAAACACCTAAACAGACAATTAACTCACCACGGGGAAAATAAGGCAGAAATAAAAGGAAGTTCTATTGGTGCAACTCCCTTAGCATAACCTTCTCTTTAGCAGATTCTCACTATAGACAGATATGGAAAATTACTTCAGAGCTATGAATAATAGAAAACCAAAGGAAGAAAATGTAAGTTACAACATGCAGTGGAAACCATGAAATGAATGACAGTGCAATTAACATAACAGAGAGAAGATGGAAACCTGTCAGAAATTGCTGCATGGCTGCTCAGATTTGATAGGAGTGGGGAATTGATTTCTTCGCACTATCTATTAGAAGAAGATTTCAATCAAAAAGTGAGGGAATGAAACATGAGTGTGTATGCGCTTGCCCATGTGAGAATGTGTGTGTGTGAGTCCTTGTATAGAGGCTGATAACAGAGGAAAGACTTCAGCAAAGATGTTAGCTACTGTAGATGATAAGTGTTCCATTGTGGAGATCATTAAAAGAAATACAGTAATACAGTCATGAGGAGTTTGGACTGGCATTTGTCCATTGTAAAATTATTTTTAATGGCCTTCTAAATAAGTTAGATGACCATTCCAGAGTCAATTGGATGAAAGGATCTTTGGACTTTGGGAAATTTAGCTGAAAAGAGATGTAACAGTAACAATTCACTCTGTGACTGCTGTGTAGAAACTAGGCCTAATAGATCCCATAAGGATTGAGGTAGGAAGTTGCTTTTGTCTGTGCTTTGAATCAGACTGAAGATGCTAGCCACTCTTCTTTTCTTAAAAGTCTCTTGGAAAAGAAATCAAGTTGCTGCAGTTTTCATCATGAAAAATTCTATTTCTAGATCTTTCACTGTGGTTTTGGTTTGCTATGGTGATTTTTGAGAGTTGTGTATGCAGCAGAAAAAGCATGTTATGGTATGTTATGTTATGCTGTGAAGTATTATTATACACAGAATATATAGTTCACCTAAATGTTACCATAAATTGCTGTTTCTCCTTTTCTTTCATGGAAGCCAGTAAAGAGCTCCTGAATTTCTCCTTACACTTTCTGAAGCAGATTACATGCTCATGGTCAGTTCTTACTCACTTTAAATTTTGCAGAAGGTACACTTTTACACTAAAAGGCATTTTAACAGAAAACATCTAGCACATTTGTAGGTGGTTTAGAGCTACGTTTGATAACATTTTTTTGTTATCTCTAGTATTTGATCTTGACTTTATGAGGTACTGTTCTAACATTTCTTCTAACAGGATTGTCAGAATCCAAGAAACCACCATAAACAATTACATGTATGTACTATGGTATGAAATACAGTAACTGTGATGGCTTCTTATCACCCTGAAGAGTTGTCTAATTTGTTGACAAAGACCTAGAATTTATAAATCCTATATAATTATAATAATTATATGCAATAATTGATATTAAAGTATGTTCTTAATAAACATTTAAAATATAGCCTGTTTAAAATATTTTAATTAATTTAATGGAAAGATGTAATTGCCTTCATAATTCACTCTTAAAATCTTTTGACATGAAAAACTGACATACATTGAGAATATACTAAAGAAGCCTGCTTTAATTAATTTTAATTCATAAGTAAATTAATGGATTCACCACTAAGCGCTCAGAAAAAAAACCCTACTGCGTAAGACAAGAGTAAATGTCTTAATATAAAATAATATTTTAATAAAAATTAAATAGTTATATCAGAACAGATTTAAACTTTTACCACGAAGGAGGGTTTGGTTTTGTTTTGGTTTTATTCTGTTGTCTTTGTAATATATGGGTCAGTTACAGGAACAAAATAATAAAGTGACCTCTAGCATTATTACACGAGAAATTTCATGATTTAGATAACAGAAAATTTCTAGTAGTGCAGACATTACCAAAAATTACTTACAGAAAATGTAAATCCATGTAAGGCAACCTTGCAAAATACTTCTCCTTCATGGTTAGAAAACAATTAGAATCATAGAATCATAGCATTGTTATGGTTGGAAAAGACCTTTAAGATCATCGAGTCTAACCATTAACTTGACACTGCCAATTTCACAATTAAATCATGTCATTAAGCACCACATCTATACATCTTTTAAATACCTCCAGGGATTATGATTTCACCACTTCCCTGTGGAGCCTGTTCCAATGCTTAATAGCACTTTTGGTGAAGTTTTTTGTTTGGCTTTTTTTGTTTTGTTTTGTTTTGTTTTTTTTTTGTTTTTTTTTTAATCTAAACCTCCTCTGATGCAACTTGAGTCCATTTACACTTGTGCTATCACTTGTTTTTTGGGAGGAAAATGTGACATCCGCCTCACTGCAACTTCCTTTCAGAGAGTATAAAGAGCAATAATGTCTCCCCTCAGCCTCCTTTTCTCCAGGCTAAACAACTCCAAATTTTCTCAGCTACTTGGTGTTTTCTGCAAACTTAGTGTGCACTTGATCTCTTCATCCAGATCATTGATAAAGATATTAAACAGAACTGGCCCAAATACTGAACCGTGGGAAACACTACTTGTGAGGACCTGCCAACTGGATTTAACTCCATCACCACTCTTTAAGCTCAACTATCCAAACAGTGTTTTTATCCAGTGAAGGGCCCACATGTCCAAGCCACAAGCAGCCAGTTTCTCCAGGACAATGTTGTGGGAAATTTACTGAAGTCTAGGTAAACAATATCCACAGTGTTTACCTCATCCACCCTTGTCATAGAGGAGATCAGGTTAGTCAAGCAGGACCTGCCTTTCATAAACCCATGCTGACTGGGCCTGATCACCTGGTTATCCTGTATGTGTCGTGAGACAGCACTAAAAATTATCTTCTCCATAGCCTTCATTGGCACCACAATCAGACCGACAAGCCTGTAGTTCCCTGGATCCTCCTTCTGGGTCTTTTTGTAGATGAGTGTCTGCTAATTTCCAGTTCCAGCTGGAATGTCCCTGGTTAGCCAGGACTGCTGGTAATAATGGGAAGTGACTTTTACCAGCAATTTAGGTACCCTTGGATGAATCCCATCCAACTCCATAGACTTGTGTGTGTCCAAGTTGTTCTGCTTGGATCATGGGGATTCTGCTCCCCATCCCGTTCTTCCAGTTCAGGGGTCTGGGCACTCTGAGAGCAACTGGTCTTGCTGTTAAAGACTTAGGTAAAGAAAGCATTCAGTACATCAGTCCTTTCCTCATTCCTGGTCACTATGTTTCTCCTTTCATGTAGTAAAGGATGGAGATTCTCCTTAGCTCTCCCTTTGCTGTTAATGTATTTACAGAAACACGATTGTCTTTAATAGTAGTAGCCAGATTACATTCTTATGATTTCTCTCAGTTCCAGTCAAAGCTCTCTGTTCAACCAGGTCAGACTTCTCTGACAGTTTGTCTTTCAGGACAGTCTGCTCCTGAACATTTAAAATTTCCTTCTTGAAGAATGTCCAGCCTTCCTGGAGTCCTTTGCGTTTCAGGACTGCATCTTAAGGGACAATATCAACCAGTCTCCTACAAAGTTCAAAGTCTGTCTTCCAAAAGTCTTAGGTAGCAGTTCTGCTAACCCCTCTCCTTACTTCACCAATAATTGCAAATTATCATTTCATGATCACTGTGCCCAACCTTTACATCACCCACCGGTCCTCCTCTGTTCATGAGCAACATACCCAGCATGGAGCCTTCCCTAGATGGCTTTCTGGACAGCTGTGTCAGGAAGTTGTCTTACACACATTGTAGGAACCTTCTAGTCTGTTTCCTCTGTATTGTATTGTATTTCCAGCAGATATATGGTAAGTTGAATTCCCACAGAAAAATAAGGTATGAAGATCATGAGACTTCTCCTGGCTTATTATAGAGTATTTTGTCTGCCTCTTCATCCTGGTTGGGTGGTCTATAACAGACTACTACCATTATATCTGCTTTGTTGGCCTTGTCCCTGATTCTTGTCCATAGACTCAACCCTATCCTCACCATCATCAAGCTCCAGACTGTCAAAACACTCCAAAAAACCCAGGGCCACTCCACTGCCTCTCCTTCCGGGCCTATTTTTTTTTTATTTTTTTTTTAGGCGATCAATGCAGCACTCCAGTTGTGTGAGTGAATTAGATGTCTGGTATCCTAGGATTAAGTTGGAAGTGTAAAGTCAGGTACATTGCATTTTCTCAATTCACATATGAAAGAAAAAATCTTTTCAAGATCTATATTACATCACTCATCAGTCACAGAGGTGACATATGCTACTATTCAAGCTGTCACTTCCTCCATACCTAAGAGATATCCCAGGGGTTGTTCCATCTTTGTCTCTCAATAAAACCCTATTGACATAATCAGTTTTTCTTTAGCTTTGCTGAGATAAACTAGGGCATGTAGATATGCTAGTGTATGAAGTGAGAAGCAGAAGCACACATCTGCTCCAGTCATTTGTTTGACTCATTCTTTCATTAGGTGTAATTTTCAGTTGCTTTTTCTATACGGAATGTAAAAATGCTAATTTTAAAACTTTTCTTGTTATGGATTATGAAGGATGAGGCATAAAATATTACTATAGTCCCTCATTAAAGCTAGAGGTTCTGCTATTTTGTGTGGTGCTTGCAATGCAAAGAGGTGTATGATTAAAAAAATAATCAATAGAGGTAATGCAAATAGCATGTTACAGTAAAGGATACCTGATATTTGTCTGATACGTTACTGAAATTATCTTTGCAGTGTGATGTTTATGTAGTGACTAACAATTACAGGATTCCTTTGGGCATCTCAGATCATGTTAGAGCAGGAATGGATTTAAGTACCTGGCTTTGGAGAGTATTTTGGTTCGTGCATTTCCTGGTATTACAAAAGAAAATGTATATTCCACATGCTGAATGTTTGCATTTTCTGAGTAGACGTCATTGTGCTTTGGAGTTGGTTTCTGCTCAATAAGTTCAGAGTTTTTAAGGTTAAAATGTACTCTGCATTAGGTCTTAGTGATGATCTAAGACAAGGAAGCTGGCTTAGATATCTTTTAAATTCATAAGTGTAATACATTTACTCCAGCAATTTGTAAAACAGTAGATGCTGTTTCTGCACCACCAAAGCACAAAAAAAACCAGTGAAACACTTTATGAATCATAATCTGATGCTTCAGCTGAAAAGGAAAAAAAAATAATTATACATCACTTCCATAATTTGAAAAACATAGTTATATAACATTGCTTCCAGATGTCTCTGATGTTCCAGCAGACTCAGGGATAACTACTTAAAAACGAACAAGTGAAGGAGGAATATTGTCACATCTTGTTTTCATCATCAACAAAAAAAAGCTGTATGAAGTCTTGCAGATCTTTAATATCTGTGCTCTAAGGTACATCAATAACAAATCGTTCTGGCTCTTTAGGTTCATCTGCTATTCAAAATGGGGTCACCTGAATATCAGATATGTTGAATTTGACCCTTGGCAGAATGTCACAAGCATGGTGCCAAGCTAATGTTGTTCCTCTAAAGAGTTTTTACAGGTTAAATGTGCAAGTTCATACATCTTGTCTGCAGGTGTGGTGTGAAGACTAGTTAGGAATATAGTGCAGTGTTGGCCAGCTTATGGGATGAAGATCTCCAGCTGACAACCATTTGATAAATGATGACCAGTTTTGGCCCAAATGGCCAGCTTTGCTCCAGAGATGTAGATACTATTATAAGCAAGTTGTTCTTTCTGAGCTACGACTGAATTTTTCACCTGAAATGTTGCATTCAGATCAAGGAAGTTGTTATGATCAGAAGTAGGGTAAATCATCTTTCCAACTACGTATCACTTTTCCATTAGAGCACATTAAAAATGTAAACTCTTATTAGACATCCATTATCTTGTGCAGCTGCTCATCTACACTTTGATAGAGGCACTAGAAATACTGTCATGATGCAAAGTGGGATTATGATGCAAAGTGGGATTGATAGACACGGACACCATCCTTTTTCTTTTTTTGTTGTTTTTTAATCTACCAGACACTGACAGCTATTCCACTACAGCTTCTCTTTCTAGAGGAGATAAAAAAGTCCAAGGTGCTACAGCCAGAATCTGATCTTAGTGTAAAGGATTCAGAGGAAATCTCTTAACTTTTGAAATACTTGTGTTCCCTAAATGACTACAATCTCATTCTTGCACGTCTAACAACTTAGAGGGTTTCAGGGGTATAGCTGATGGAAACCACTTTGCGCCATTTGAAAGATTCTCCATCAGAGAGATGGTATCCCCTCCTTTCTCTGAGTCTTTTCCATACACAGTTTTGCCCTTTGTTGTTTTTAGGGAACATTTGTTTTCCAAGATGTAAAGGTTTTATATAACTAGCATATCATGAGTTCAGGAGCTGTTTGGGCAATAATGTGTGCAGGAAAGACTGGATTCAGGTAAATAAGGACATACTTCATCTCTTGCTCTACTGTTTTGACCATTTAGCCTGAGGAAGCCCTGTGATCAGACAGGCTGTAATATAGTGGGTAGTAATTTGGTCTAAGGATTAGAAAAGGTATAAAACTCATTCTATCACTGAAGAATATTAGCAATCAGATTTTTTTTTCATTATACATACATATATTTTAGTTTTGACCAAGATAACCTAGTGAAAAATCTCTTTCATTTTATTTAAATGGAAACTTCTGGGAAGGAACTGCTGACTAAAAGATGAATCACCTAAAGTCTTACATTAAATTTCAGTGTCTGGTTTCAAACTTTTTATTATACATGATCTTTTGGGGAGGTGAGGCTAACATCAGTTTTCAAATTAAAAAAAAAAAAAATCCTGATAGTTATTCTTGATAATTAGTAACTTAAGAAATAAAGCTTTCAGTTTTATTGAGGAAAAAGCACAAATATTTTGAGTAGCTGGAATTTTCCAGAAGGACAAGAAGATACACTATTTCTCAAAAAACTAAATGAAAATTTGTTATCTTTTTTTCCCTTCTTCCAGAGCTCTTTAAGACTATGTGTTAAGAAGAGATGTTAAAATTAGTAGCACCTTTTAAAAATGCATATTAATTAACATGATATATGAGTAGCAGAATTTTCCCAAGGAGATTTTAATTCCAAAATTTACCCTTAAACTGAGCTGGAGTTCACTGGAGCTTAATATAGGAAGCCTGCAGAGTAAACTCAGATGTGGATATGTACACCAATTTGCAGCAATTTATTTTGAAAAAAATGACAGTGAATAACAGATGTTTTAAAACTATTTTTTTTGAGACTTGTGTTAATAAAAGTCCAAAGCTCAAGGTAATATTTGAAGTTAGCAGAGTGATGCTAATAGGAAGCAATGCTTCATTTTAAATATTTTTTTCTATAAGAACACTGTATAGAGAAAATTGTTTTACCTTTCCTTAAAATCAAGATATCTTTATTTCACTAGGCTTTAGATACTTAGAAGTAATTAAATGCTCTCAAGTTCCCCTCTCTATTATTCGGATGTTTCAGAGTAGTTAATTATTTCATACAACTGGATATCATGTCTACACTGTACTTTCCCTTTTCAACATAAACAAATGGGAAATAGTAGAAAATCAATGCTTTAGAGGGACATGTGGGAAATGAAGCACCAGTGCTGCTTTTTTTTTTTTTTTTTTTTTTTAGCTGAATTTCCAATCTGTGAGTTAATGCAATACAGAACATGAAAGCAACCCCACATTTTATTATAACTTGTCTTAGAACTAACAGCATCTTCCTCTACATACTGGGCTCAAATCATAGGTTTAGTCTCAGGCAGAAACAGATGTCATCTCTTTCACAGGCTATAACTGTAATCAAGGTTTTATCAGAGATGTTTTAGGTTCTTTATATTGTAAATCAGTTTCTTAATCCATTAGGCTGATTATGCAAAGCATAATCCAGGACCAGCCTTTCATAGTTCATTTTATAAATGGAACACAGCTATCTCACTTTTAAAAATTTCTGAAAAATTGCCAAGTCCACACATTTGGGTGCATCTCTGATGGGAAATGTAAATGCAGTTGATAATGACTGCTGAATGTCGGGAAGCTGCATGAGGCGTTTTATTAACTTAGATAAGTTACAGAGCTGGTTTTGTTTTGTTTTGTTTTGCTTTGTTTAAATTATTCCCCTTTTAGAGAACAATTAAAGCTAGTATCATCTTCAAACAAATAAGAAAATGAGTCTTAATTACTCACTTGGCTGAAGAGGTAGATTTTTATGTGTATTTGAATGTAAACAGAATTTGAAAGCATTAGGCTGAAATAGAGGAAAGGGGAGGAAATTATATCCCATGTCTGTATAGACTCTTACTGTTTGCAACTGTTAAGTTTCCCATTAACTGTATTTTGCTCTATCCCAAAGAAAAAAAAAAAATGGTAAAGGAAATTCAGAGTATTCTTTAAATCTTGTGAAGAGAAATGAAGCAGGTCATCCATTTAGATTAAAAGAAATAGAATTGAAAAAAATTTGGGAGATCTCACATTTTTTCCAAAACACTAGGCCAGATGCTTATTTTTCTGTTCACATATACATTATGTGAAATACAGTAGTATTTCAGTAGTACTGTCCTTTGGCTTGCATCACTTTCTTAAAATCCTTTTTTTCATGATTCCAATCTGCATGTGAAACAGAGTGAAGATCTGACTTAGACCACAGGAGAGCTGACAGCTTTATAAGTCCTACAGTAATGACTGTACCACAATACAGAGCTGTATTATTATTATTGTTGTTTAGTTATTGTTAGCTTATCATTCATCATTATTGTGATTGCTGTAGTTATTACTACTTCTATTTTGGTCAGACTCAACCTATGCTTTCCCATTTTCTGTTGAAGTTCTGTTTTTCTAAGTTCTTCAGACGTGGTTGTTACGAAGTAGAATTATGCATGTATTATATGTGTTTGTGTTTATAGGATTGGACTCATTTGGTACACTGGGTTACCGGATAGAGATCAGCTCTTCATAAAAGCTGCCTTTCTTTCTCTCTGTTCTATCAGTCCATGTACAGTTTATGCTGATCTGACAGACTGACAGAAGAAACTGCAAACATGTCTATAGTCCCTCTTACTGCACTTTACAAGCATAGAAAAAAAAAAAAAAAGAAAGAAACACCTCAGGAATATGAGGTCATAAGGTTTTATTGGCTTCTTGTTGTTTTGTAGTGTCAAAGTAAGGTTCTGAGGAACCTTATGGATTAAACTTTTATTATACAGTTGCTCTCTATAGATAGCTCTAGTCCTACATTCCCAAGGCAGGCAGTAAAAACCAATCCAGTTTAAAATGTGCTGTCAGATTAAAGAAAAGTAATAACCTCTTTTACATCTATTTCTAATTCTGTTACTGAAGGGAAGCAATAGGCAGCATGAGTGTTTCAAGGATGAAGCAATGTTCTGCCTTTGTGATCAACTACCTCTTTTTGTGATATTTCCAGCAATATAAGGATTAAGATTTTCTAAATTAACTCTCTCCCAAATGGGAAATAAAACAGAACAACATGCTCAGACGTGTCTTTGGTGCTTCCTCTTTTCCCTTAATTTGTATCCATTGTATTCATGTGTCTTGAAGACCCTCAGTGCCCCTCTGAAATTGTGTGTGCTGTTTATGGTTGATTTTTGGTTTTGTTTTTGCTTTTCAGAAAATCTCTTCAGCAGTCTCAGATGCATGGTTAGTGCAAGATCAGACCTTTATTTCCCCATATGAAGGTCCTGTCATTCTTTCCAGCCCATTTTGATCATTATTCAGTTTATTCTTTACAAGCACAAAAGCACATAAATTATTTGCTATGTCTCCTATCTTTCCTGTTTTGTTGAGCTAGATTGCCAGCCCTCCAGCTATGGGACCTTCACATTTTGTGCATAAGAAAAATTTTGGAAATGAAGTACTGGACATAGAAACAAATCTGGCCCTTGACTCCTCTACCTATTGCTAGCTGTGAGTCTGTAACTCTATGTTAAAATGATTTTTGTTTGTTTGTTTGTAATGGTACTTGTATTCTTAGTGAAGTGAATTAATGCTATCATATATTCCTGAGGTTACTGACAACAGAAAAGTTACGATAGCATATAATTTGGCTCACTGTCTGCATAGGACTATAGCAGACAATACATGAACATGACTATCAGGCTCCAACTAGAAAATAACTTAGTTTCAAACATATATTATTGGCCATCTGTGTCACTGTGTAGTTTATGACAAAGCTGTAGCAACAGCTCCATTTCACTCCATTTGTTTAGCCATTATGCATTCTGATTTTCTTGGAAATATTACTTTGCTCTGTATAGCACCAGCTCCTTGTTCTAGCAAACAATGAAGACTTCTAACGTGGTCAAAAAGGTATGTTGGAAATACAAGTTTATGAAGGACAAAATATTTCAGTGAAACGTGTCGGTTTGATGAAGCTTTTAACAGACCCATGGACAATGCTATGTAGTTCAAGACTCCTCTTTCCTCTGAACAGACAGCTCAAGCCTCATACAGTTAATAGTGTCAGCAAAGTTTATTCCTTCTCTGATACTGTTTCAGCCCACACAGAATTTTTGGAGGTAACGATCATTGCCTCCAAGGATCAATAACAGGTGGTATGGACAAGTTTTTAGATTTTTATTGCTTTCCAATTTGCGTGGCACTCTATCACTATTCCATAATATATTTTATAAATTCAAACATACTCTTTTGAGTGACCCATTGCATGAAATGCAGACATTCAGATTAATGTGGTAAAAAACCCAGACCTACTCCAATCGGGTGGGCTGCAGTACTGCTTGTGTTATTTCATACAGTACAATTTTATTTTATTTTTTTAGTAAATAATATTATCTTGGGTCACCACGTGTGCAAGTGCAAATCCAGTGACAAGAGTTAGGTACTGTGAATTCAGTCAGCAAATGTCCTTGTAGACTCAAGACTACAGAATGTTCCTTGGCACTTTAAACAGAAAGGAGCTTATATGCATATAATTGCAGTTAAGACCTCACATTCTAAGATCAGAGCTCTGAAGCAGGACATGGCTGCCTTCAGGCATTCTAACCTCTCCATCAAAGATCTGAAAACCATCAAAGGCTTTCTGGCATTCTATGATCCTGTTACAAAAGGAAATATAGACAAATATTTATATTTTTTAAATACCTTTTCAAGGAAAATATTTTATTATTTACCCTATTCAGGAAATCAAATTCTGCATTACATCCCAAAACAGGTCTTTTGTTGATGTAGTTGCTTCTGTTCCACAAAAAATAGTTTTAATGAGTTTAAATAGAACCACAGAACCACAGAATCATAGAATCACAGAACATTAGGGGTTGGAAGGGACCTAGAAGATCAACTAGTCCAACCCCCTTGCCAGAGCAAGATCACCTTGATGAGGTCACCCAGGAACGTATCCAGGCAGGTTTTGAGTGTCTCCAGAGAAGGAGACTCCACAACCT
>JANHGL010019082.1:0-16725 GCA_024611195.1 Ceyx melanurus | reverse complement strand
TAAATATGTTAAGGGTGAGTGTAGGGAGGATGGAGCCAGACTCTTCTCAATGTCATCCAATGACAGGACAAGAGGCAGCAGGAGTAAGTTGGATTCTTTGATTCATTGTGTCTTGTCCTATAGTAGTTCTCTGTCTTTCTTGAACTGGGGTGTCCAAAACTGGACACAGTATTCCAGGTGGGGCCTCACCAGCACAGAGAAGAGGAGGAGAAGAACCTACCTTGACCTGCTGTCCACACTCTTCTTCATGCATCCCAGGATGCCATTGGCCTTCTTGGCCGCAAGGGCACATTGTTGGCTCATAGTCATACCCCTGTCCCCCAGGACCCCAGGTCCCTTTCCCCAGAGCTACTCTCCAACAGATCAGCCCCCAGCCTGTACTGATACATGGGGTTGTTTTTCCCCAGATGGCAGCACCTCACACCTGCTCTTGTTAAATCTCATTAAATTTCTCCCTGCCCAGCTCTCCAGCCTGTCCAGGTCTCTCTGGATGGCAGCACAGCCCGCTGGTGTGTCAGTCACTCCTCCCAGTTTGTGTCATCAGCAAACTTGCTGAGGGTGCACCCTATGCCCTCGTCCAGGTCACTGATTAATATATTGAATAATATTGAAAGCTTATTATTATACATGTTAAGTAATAACCTAGGACTGCCCTTTTTGTCCTTGCATTTTTGTATCTTTACCTGTCTTTCCTTCTATATTCCAAGATATATTTATTTATTTTCACATAACCTAAAGTCAATTTTCACTGGGAAATAACAAGGTATATTTCACTGTTTAGTTATAATACTACTATTTTTACTTCAGTGATCACATCTATATTTCTGTATATTGGTGACTTGTCATTATACCCATGATTGGTGCCACACAGAATCCTTACAGCATGCGTCATAGCATTATTTCCATCATACTGCTTCTCGATTTTGTCCATTACATAGAAATGCAAATGTTTTCCAATATTTCTTTGATTCAATAAGATTTATGTGGGACTTCAGCACTGGTGACTGCACAAAATACTTCAGCTGTTCAATTTTCCACTGTATATTTTTTCAGCTCAGTGAGATAAACATGGGCTCTATTATATTGCTTGCACATAACCATGTAGCAATTCTGTAATGTTCTTCATGCTGTCCTTTTCAGTAATTTGTCAGCACAGGCCAGTGTTGAGATTGTAGGTAAATGTTGATTTGTAGAATTATGTAGACCATATGCAAGGTCTAAGTTGTAACACACCAGGGGTTAGAAAGAACAACACAAGGCAACAACAAACAAGTAAGCAAAAATGTCAAGTACTGATCCTCAGTGAATATTCCTCGCCAGGTGTTGGCAGCAGGTAACCAGGCCATCCCTGCCAAGGAGGAGCCATGGGGCATGATGGCTGGGAGATGGGTGGGAGCAGTTCTGTGAGGAACCCTCTGGGGCTCCACACTTACACAGGCTACTCTACACTCAGCACTCAGTCTTGGTCAGCACTGTTTGCCTCTCTCAGTGCTACAGGGCTGTGGCCAGAGGGTAAGCATCTCATGTTAACCTTAAGAAATAATAAAGTCATGAAAGAATGAGCAGAACTAACTACTTTTATTTCGGACTTTACTTCTTTCATGCATTGCCACATTTACTCATATTTGTGAGCTCTTGTTAAGGTGATGACTTGTTCCAAAAGTGGGATTATACCCAAAAGTTAGGAAACATAAGATAAAGGGGGTTTTCTTCCTTTTATTCAAATTCATGTTAATAAATTTTCACTTACTCATTGCATACAGTTAGTTAGTTTCTAGAAGACTTCTGGAAGTCATCCAGTCTACCCCTGCTTTTCCTAAGGGAAGGGCAGTTATTCTCAGGGTTGGTTTAATCTGGTTTATAAATCTCCAGAGTGACAGATTCTGTAGTCTTCCCAGACAGAGTAACGCAATGATTCATTTTACTTAGCCTGATTTTGCTTTGCTGGCCTTCTATTCAGTATAGAAACAGACTAAACACTCTAGAATATTAGTATTCTAAATTATTCTACTGTCCCAGCATGTTTCCACCAAACTAAGCTTCTAATTTTCGTGTCCTATACCAATACAAGTCCTTCAGTCTCCTTGATATTTTTCATAATAAATATTTTTTTACCATTTTTTTCTTGAGGTATTTATTTAGATGTGCTAAACCAGGTCAAGTCCTTAAACTGTCCCCCACTGAACTCTCATATTTCCTAGTATTTTTCTTCTTCACTTTTTTTAATAGCTGTTTAAATTTTACAGAAACCTTATTGTCCCAAACTGGATGCATTACTCAGGGCTGCTTCAGCAAGTAACATAGTGACTTAAAGTAGACAATAATTTATTATTTTTTTGGCTTACTCTTCTTTCCTGTCTGGGTCAGCCAACTCTAGGCTGCAAAAGTATACCCATTTTCTTTCTGGTTTCACAACTATTTAGATTTGACTGGTTTTAAAGTAGGAACAATTTTTTAATAAGTATTAGTTTTTGTATACTGCATAAAACCCGAGGAAATCCTATTTTAGCTATGTGGATTTTAATTTATGCCAGAAGAGGTGTTCCAGCACCTAATCTGTCATTTGAAAGCTCTCTACATGGGAATGCAGAGTTACAGCCTCTGTAACAGCTTTCTGAAGAAATTCTAGAGTCTGTGTCTCTCTAGAGAGGTCAAGAGTGCCAGACATGTCAGAGTGCTTGAAATTTTACAAAAAGGGCAAAATACACAGATACTACTGTAAAATAGGATATCTAGGAAAATAAAACAAAAAAAAGCACCAAAACCCACAAAAAACACCCACAAAATAAAACACAAAAAAACCCAAACAAAACAAACCCACACTCCCCACCCCAAACCAAAACCACAAAAAAAACAAACAAACAAAAAAAAAGAACAAAAATAAACCCACAACAAACCAACAACCCCAAAACCTTTAAAATGTGCTTTTCTACTTCTCAGAAATGCAACATTAATACTTGAATAAATAGCCACCCAGATCAAGCTATGGAAAGATTATTGGCAAGGTAGCCTGGCATCCACCTGCTTCATTTATCCTAGATCCTTCATCTCTGAATTCATCTGAGATTATCACTTAATATCTCTGGTGAACAGGGATGGGTGCACCAGTCACACCAGAAATACATAGCCACTAGAGAATATTGCAGTGTAGCACAGGCCACGCTGCAATCAGAAGCCCTGATGTGTGCACGACTGTGCATGACTTTTGTAATTTTCAGAAATATCTTCTTCAAAGATACACTGCTAATATTCAGGAAACTACACTTTATTTTTTAATTTATCAAAGAAATTTAAATAAATATTATGAATGCATTACAGAAGACATATAGATTTATCACAAAAAAGAATGTGGAAAAAATAGTTCTGGATACTCAAATGATTATAATATAATGCTGATGGCAAAAACAGATACTCTTATCTGCAGAATTTGAAATACACCTTGATGATCTGGCTTTTCTCACACTGGAAGAATTTTTTTTCCCCTCTTTATTTCTCTCCTATCACCCATAATGTGAAATATAATCTTTATTAGCTGAATTGGTATTTGGAATGTAGCACTGGCATCAGCAAAAACTAAGATTTCCTCATTTTCAGCTGCTGAGCTTTAGCCAGTTTCTTTGCCCAAATGCCGCATAGTAGAATTATGAATCAGAAACCCATGGTCTCTAAATAGGAATCCAGTGGGAAACTAGTTCTCATATATTTCAAAGGCATTGCTGACTAGAACTGACTTAATTTTATCTAACTACTCATTATTCAGCATCTGTCTGATTCTGGATTTCATCAGACTATATTCTCAGTAAATTTTGGCACACTTTAATGAAACCTTATCATTTATAGAAAAATATTCAATCAGTAACTCTTTCAGTGATTAATGGTTATCTGTAAGCTACTTTTAAAAGTAATACACCTCCATGTTCAGTGACTAAGAGTATCCTGTTAGACTGCTTAGAAAAACTTCTTGTTTATATCATTTGAAAGAAAAAATACAATATCAAGAAGGGATGTTTTATCAGACCTTCTAGAACGCCATAGTAATATAGATTTAATGCATATAGTAAGCTGATAAACTGGTACCAGAGGGATCACAATTAAAACAGAAGTCTTATCTTCCAAAAGCCTGAAGTCACAGATCGTGGGAATCAGTGAAGCAGAAAGGAGAAAATTATGACTGGTGGAATGCTTACTTTGCTGAACAAAATTCTGGGGAGGAAGAAGCAAGTTCTGTTAACATGGAGTTCTAACCACACAGTGACCTAGTCATAGCTTTGAATTGCTCTGGGAAAACAAACACACACACATGCACACACACAACTTCTCAAGGACTTGGCACTTCTGTCTAAGACTGCAGAGAAAATGAGAACTTGTCTAGTCTTACAGGACTTACCTCTGTGTTTCCCTTAGACATTCAACAACAAAAATTAGAAAGTCAGAGACAGGAAAGAAGGAAATGAATTTGGCAAGCTGACCCCCTTCCATCACAAAGGAAAAAGGGACAAAAGCACATTCAATTGCTCTGACAAGAGGATTAAATATCCAGCAGGAACAAGCAAGGGCAAAAGTTGCTACCTGACCAAAGGAATCATCTCCTAACTGTAGAGTGGGAGGGGGAAAACAAGTTGCTAACTGTAACCAGAGCTATCACATTGCATTTCTAGATTTAGACCTGGGAAATGATGAAGAAACAATTCATCTGGTGTGGGCAGATAAGCATTTTGTCCTTAGAAGAAAAATGAAACTATGTCTAGAATAAGGGACACAGCTAATTTCAGTATTTATTTTTTTTTCTGTTGGAAACAGCAAACTGAGTCTCAATTTTAAATTGAGATAATTATTAGGTAAGATTGTTAGTACCATTTACTGAGATCTACCTGCTTTATATCAACTAGATGAAAGGACACATGCTATTTTTGAGGAGGCTTTGGTTTTATACTTAACAGGGAGGAAAATATGTCTCATCTACCCTCGCAACCATATGCACAGATTACCTCTAAAAGAATGAACTTTATTAGTAACAGTTACAGTAACTATAAATCATTTAAGTTATAAATATAGAAAATGTTTCCTTTTTGCTCACAATCAAGGTATTGAATGTTACACTATAATGCAAGAGTTGAATTTGGAAAGTCTTGCAGGAACACAGACTTTAATAGGAGTTTTTTAAGGAAGGTAGTCTATTTTAAAAACTTTTCAAGCACTTTTCTGCTAACATGAAATATGGACAACCTCTCATGGTTAGTCTTCAGGAGCCTTCACAAATATTGTCTCTAGCTCTTAGAATTTCATGTACACTAGCCATGGGAGTTCTCAACCTCTCCTTTTATCAGATATTACAAAAGAACATTAATTCTTGCCACACAAAGAAACATCAGCAACAGCTGCAGAAGTGGTTTCAACAGACTGGCATTAGGTGCAACAAGAAGAAACCTTTTTTTTTTTTCAGGGAAAGGAAGGATGTCATTGTAATAACATTGGGAACTAGATGACCTGAGAACTCTTTGGATTTGCTTTGTTATGTAACAGTCACAATACTCATTTGATTCTCTGTTATCTCCTACTTACCTGTTTTATTTACTGAAATTGTAGGTTTATTAAGGCCATAACATTCTCTTACTATTTGCATTTAATTCTGGTAAAATATAAAGTTATTGGGTTCTTAGTCTTGACTGGGTTGTCTTGTGGTTGCCATGGTATGCAATGACAACAAAGTTTCTTTGATGAGATAGGGAGATTTGTAATGAATATGGAAGATACCTTTCTCCTTTTTTTGGTAAGGCGGAAATACAGTGGCAGCTATTGTTCAACATTTTATACCTCTACAGGTAAAAGTACCAGCACAAATATTGTAATGAGTTAAATCACTGTTCCATGGTGATGCTGGCAGTTTGTAGCTATTGTATCTTCAGATACAGAAATGCAGTTTAAGTTCAAGTTTGACACAGCTTTAACTGGTAACAGAGGAAGTGCTGCATTACCTTCTCTGACCATGTCACTTGTAATAAGTGACTTTAATATCTATGCTAATAAAGCTAGCTGCATCCCCTATATAAGCTTGACAGGGCCCCAGTGGCACAGAAAGAACAGCTATCTAAATTAAACTGAATATGTCTTGAATGAAAATGAAATTATATTAACCAGTCACCTGTCATATGCTACCTTGTGCTGAGTTTGCTGGTATAAATGTCTGGTATACTCATGTATTTCAAACTTTGACACAGCAGATAAGGAGTGTCTTTGTCATTGTGAGGAGAAAGATTGGTACTTTATTTATAAGCTTATTTTTACTCTAAGCAGTTTAACATCTTTCTTTTGCTCCTAGCAACTTGCTTTCCTACAGGCACTTTGTCTATGAAATATGTGTGATTTCAAATCCTGTTGATTTCTACAGGAGTGGTCTAAAGTTCATGGAAGATACAATCCTCACATAGCATAAGAAATCTGCTTAAACTAAATTAATAATACAATATTGAAGGGATTTATGGCTGGCTTGAGTTAGACCAACCCTGCTTTACTAAATCAGAAGTCTGTTTACAGATAGAGATGTAATCAGGTTATAATTCTGCAATAATTATATACTAGTGTGTTGTATCTTCTTAGTGATGCTATTGTTGGCTTTCTTTTTGAGGGTGCCCAGAAGACTTAATTACTTTTATCTTGTCTTTTGTGTTGTGCTTTCCAAACCACATAGCATATTAATTTTCTTTATATTGTTCCATATATTATTGTGTCAACAGCAATTAATCATTGAAGTTTTCCATAATTCTCATGTGTATTTGAATTCAGATGGTAACATTCATAAAACCGCATTAGTAAACCCTACCAATAAGAGTAAGTTTGTCATAGGAAATCAATGTTGAAAGCAGAGAATGCAAAGGACATAAAGATTTCTGGAATTATCAGGGTAATGTAACAACCCCATAAGGAAACCAACACCCAATGCAAAGTGATAATGTACATTTAATAAATGGCTTAGAATCACAGAATGTTAGGGGTTGAAGAGGCCTCTAGCGATGTAATGCTTATTCAATTCCCTTATTTTCTAGACTTCCTGAACATTGCATTACCCTGGTCAGGTACAAAATGTCTTCAATATAATTTTCCTGAAAATCCTTCTAAAAAATTGTCTTTCAGTAGATACTAGTTCTGTACTGTATAAAGTGCAAGCCCATGCATTACTTGCTTGACCAGCTGCCCATTTGAATTACTGCATACAATAGAGAGAGAATCTAATGCAAGGCAAGTTCAAGTAGACATTTCCAGAGCCTTAGTTCTGGCAATAGTCTATGTGTTAATGCTGAGTTTATGAAGCTCTTACTGACTGAAAACCCATATTATTTCAATGAGAAAAAGGTTGTGCCTACATCTTACCTTATGTACTTCAGTCCGCAAGACCATCAGTCGGTCTTCTTATACTGATAGCTGTGGAAGAGTAAACAAGAATCTTCAGACACAATTCATCACACAAACGACATGTATTATTGAGGTTATATTAATTATTAACTCAAAGCTTGGTATTCTTTGTTAAAATCTATTTTTTTATCATCTTTTCATTAAACATTAAGGACAAAATCTTCTCCAAAACAGTCTTAACTTCATATGTATCTATATGGTGAACTAGCTATGTGCTCTTCCTGATTATTGCCTATATTATATGCATTGACATTGATGCATCTCAGTTAGTGCACCTGTTTGCATGGGAAGGGTCTAGTCCCTACTTGATCATTCTCAGTTATTACCCTAATTCCTGGCTTATCATCACCCTTTGCATCTTCCCTATCATGTGGCCCACTGTCCCCTACAACCCCTGAAATAGCAGTGGAGGTGGCACACTCTCCCACAAATGTCTCGAGGGAGCTTGGTTTTTCCCCTTTCTCCCTTTGAATCTAGTTTAAAGCTCTGTCAATGAGCCTGGAGAACTCCTGAGATAAAATCCTTCTCCCCCTTTGGGAGAGATGTACCCTCTCTGCCATCAGCAGACCTGGCTTCATGTAGATTTACCCATGGTCAAAAAACCCAAAGTCATGCTGGTGGCACCAGGCTCAAATCCAAGAATTAAACTGGTGAGTCCTCCTCAGTCTTCCTGAGTTGGACCCTGCAACTAGGGGAATAGAGGAAAACACTATCTGTGTTCCCATTCCCTTGACAAGGTGACCCAAGATCCTGAATCTTGATAGACCTCAGTTTTCTTCTTTCATTTCTGCCTATCTGGAAGGTAGAGGATAATAATCCCTGAGCTGTGCCATGGTAGGAAGGTTTCTTACAACATCCTTAACATGGTCCCCAGGGAGGCAACACACTTCTTTTGGAAGTGGACTGTGCATGCTCAGAGAGTTGCTTCCACACCACTGTGTTTAACTCCCCAGCAGTTTCCCTGGCAATGCCCCAGCCCCATCATCCTTGGGTCCTCGCAAGCCAGTGATGTCAGCTCCCAGAGGGTCTGTCCTTTCACCCATGGGACTCCCCAGCTCCAGGAACCCCCTGTCCACCTCAAAACCTCAACAGAAACTGGAGCTCTGCCACAGAGCTCACTGGTGACGGTCCCACTGCTTTGCCATTAGCACTCCATAGTACAATAGTATGCTTTGTTGCAATGGTTGAATTGTTTCAGTTTTCCTTACTTTGCAGTCTACTTCAGGCTGCATTTGTGTGTGTTTCACACTGCAAGTATTACTGCTACATTTAGCACCACAATGGAAACCAAAAGTGCAGAGTAAATCATGGTAAGATACCAAACACAGGCAAGGAATGCTGACAAAACAGGAAAGCCATTTTAATACTCTGGTGGTTTAGAGGTATTTACAGAATTTACCCTTTCCTGGTTCAATGTAGTCAGGAGCACTCATGAAAAGGAGCACTTATGGAACCCAATGGAACATGCCAGATGAGTATTTGTTTTTCACAACATGAGAGGGCCACCTGTTTGGAAGGGACACTGAGAATTCCTCACAACATGGAATAAACTAAGGTGGGTTAAGTAATAGGTTTTTCAAAGATATATGATAATGTCAGCAGTGTCACCACAGTGTATCTACACAGAGACTGAGAGCAAAGCTGTATGAGATACATTTCTCATTTATCTTTTTAAAGGAATGGTGCTTTTGCCATTTAACTGCCAAGACATGCAGTTTATCCCTCCTATAAGTACAGGCTTCTTGGAGTCATTATTACTGATGTCCTTGCTGAGGAACAGCATTAGAAAGTTTGTCTGCTTACTTGTTTTGTTCTAAGCCCCACACCTGGAATTTTACTTTTTGTAGCTGCAGTCATAGTATTATCTCATGATTTTGCCTGGGATGGCTGTAACTGTGTTGGGATCCTGAGCAAGCCTTGTTTGAGATATCAAAAATTATATAATTTTGTATGTAAAATTATTCCTATACAGGATGGTTATAATAAAGGCATTCAATTTTCTTGATGGTATGTCAGTTCTTTATTTAGCAGCTAAAGACATCCCCAGAATTAAGAAGTAATCATAGTTGGTTTTATATACATAGTTTTAGAAGGCCAAAATAACATGGTCTTATGTTTTTCATAGATTATGAGATTAAGTGGAGTGCCAGGAACAGTTAGAGAATTAAGAAGTTTCTCATTTCTTTCACCTAGTAAGAAGCTTCTCTTAATTGTTGTAATTCATTGCAATTTGCATTTTATTACAGATTTTAGTTTTGATCCACTCGTCACTATTAAGGGATAGTTCTATTCTGGAAAATGGTTATAAGAAGTTGCTGACAGTTATTATATTAATACATCTTTCAGTTTTTATTTTCAAGTTGTTCCACTTCCGGATATAGTTTCAAATAGTATATTAAATCTTGTCGATAATTAATTAATTTATGTACAACATACAGTTGACTTACAAACATTTTCAGTGAAATCACACAAAGCAGTATCACAACATTCTGTTGTTTGCATATTTAGCTTCCTACTCAGTAAAGGTGCTTTTTTGTTTGTTTTTGTAAAGCTCTGTTTTAAGTCTGATTTGCACTAGCACTCATTGTCATTATATTTATTTTGGTGAACAAGGCAAAAATGGACCATAAACCTTCCATGGCTCTTGTTAACTTAGAGCATCTGCTCTAATAATAAGAACCTGTTGGATAATTTTGACATCTGGGAATCTTTCAGTTGATAGATTTGCTCTTATTGAGTATGCCAGCAGAGATGATGAAAACATTATTGGACCTATTTCACAGTCTTCTTTTTCTAATCCTATGTATATTTGCCAAAGTTGTAGCCTGCTGGTGTGAATAATATGCACATTTTTTTCTTATTTGGGCAGTTACAAGTTTTATTTTGTAGCATCTGCCAAAAACCAATATATACCTCTGATGCTCTCATGAAAAGCTATAAAGAATTTGCTAGTGATATGTATGTTTCAAGGAAGGCAGAATACAAGGAAAGGTTGGCAAGCAGCTGAACAACAGCTCTCTTTAAATATGTATTATGCTCCTGGTAAGCGTGATTGCCAAAATGGTTTGTAGCACCATACTGACAAGTTTCACTTCAAGTACTGCATCCCTTTGATGTGAAAAGCAGAGTGGAAGCTGGTGAGTTTCAGTCAAAACTGTATCATAGGATTTAGGAACAGTTTCAGATAATTGTGATCTTTGTCCAGAAAGCATGCAGACAAGAAACAGAGAAATTAATAAGGCTTTATTCCTTGTCAGGACAGTTTGTTTTGCATAATATTATCTCTCGGTTCTCAACAAGCATTTGCAAGACAGTCTGAAAAGATGAAAAGCAGCCAAGAAGTATTAGAGCTGTCAATTCTGGGAAATTTTTTTCCTCAGAGAAAAAAAAACCACCTCCTTCTCCATCTAATTTGTGAATTGAACTGGTATGTAAGAACTGATTCCAGCTGTAATTGAAACATGTGACTGTACATGCGTTTGTGTGTGCATGTTTGCAAGGAATGAGTGAGTGAGTTATGTATAACTCCACATATAAGTCTTCCTACGTTTATGTAGAAACATAAAATGCCAACTTCTGCATTGAATCAAATCAATAGGCAATATTTTGCATTGGAATCTTCAGTTAAAATACACTTTCTCCATGGTTCATTTCTAATAATTTTTTTGCATCCTCTAGTTTTTCTCTTTTATGACCACTACCTCAAGACAAAGGATTCAGCTTTCATACCCATGTACTCTGAGCCTAATGCCAATGTCATCTCCATTCATTCTATGAAAATCAAAGTTCTTGTCATACAATTGATTGCTGTTTTTTTTGAAGGTATCATGACAGAGAGCAAATATCAAAACTTAGTGGATTTTGAGTCATTCAGATAGTCAGCTCACTTTCACTCTTCCACTGATGGTTTATCTCAGGGAAGATTAATCCACCAGGTATTTTTTAAAGGTTATGAAGTGAATTTAATGCAGAAAAGTTGTGATGAAATTAACACATCTGGGAGTGAAGCCAAGATTTCTGACTTTGGAGATGTTTATATCAGCTGTTCCAAAAATGAAATATAAAATCAGAGGAGCTGGAGGGGGAGTGCCTAGTTTTTTCTTTTATTGTTTTTAAAGCTCGTTCTCTCTGAAACTTTCATATCTTGGGTTCTAAATACAGAGTTATTATATAAAAGGTCCTCTGATGTGCTTTTTAAGAAATTACTATCCAGAGTTGGGCAGAGTCCAACTGATTAAGTATGCTTAAGGATGATATTGGAAGATAGATAGTACATTATAATTGACTTATTTTTGAAGATGAACATCAAAGTAAGCATTCACTGTGTCTATTATTTAGAAGCTGTCTAAAAGCTAAATATTGGAGCTGTCCCATTAGCCGACAAACTGCTGAAGTCAGTACTGTAAAAAACAGGGCTTCCAGAGTGGCACTTCCTCTCAGCCTCAAAGAAGTCTTCAAGCAGAAGCACAGTCACCCACTTTTTTTTTCTCTGTTGACACAAGACAATTGAAGCAGACTAGATTACTGAGTTTTTAGATTAAAGAAGATTAATTTAATCCACCCAGTGTTCATGTATTCCTCATAAGTATTTGGTTCTAAAATTTTAATCATAGCAAAATTTGTAGTATTCTGACTCTGGCTTTTGCCTGGGAATTTAAGCTGATAAACATTTGCCCTCTTCTGTAATATGAACATACTTTATATCAAAATCCAAGGCAAAAAACACCTCACACACTCCAAAACCCCACCTGATTGATTATCATAAGTTCAAATAGTATAATGGTAGTATAAAGAATACCAAATTCAATTAAAGAGACAAATAAAGCTGGTCTGGAATAAAACAGTCCACACAAAAGGGATAAACAAGGAAATTCAGGAATCATTTAATACATAAACATAGACACACAGATACACCGACACATACAAGCATTGTTTTATTCAAGGGATGTACATACCAATGTATTAACCTGGGACTGAACAATTTTACAGACATGGAGGCTAATTTTTTTTTCCAAACTAGCCTAATGTGTTTCATGTACAGTACAAAAACACATGCAGTTTGGCAGTTATAATGTAAGTATTATGATGCAATAAACACAAGACATTTCTTGCAAACTGTGAAGGAGAAGCAAACTCTATTAGAGGAGATAGCTTATCATGTGGTCAGCTGACAGAGTTGAACAAGTACAGACTCATGAAATATCTCTTTAATGAAAGGTATTTATTAACTCTGAAAACAGCTTTCACAATCTATAATCATGATGGTTGCCACAGCAATATTAATATGATTTTAAGCCCTTAATCTCTTATTCTGTACAGCATTAGTATGTTTCATTTAGCCTGCATCACAAATGTGTCAATACTGCACTTATACATAATATATATTGTAATTTATGAATTCAAGAAGAAAATCCTATCCTAGTGACATTTTGAACTCTACTGAAGAAAGATCATGCTAAGCACAAAAAAAAAAAAATAAAAAAAATAAAAATTAAATCAAACACAGTATACAGTGAGCTTCATCCTAAAATACAGATTGGTAACTGGAAAACAACTAACTTCCTGGATTTATAACATCCTAGTAACAGGTTGTGTTAAAAGCAACAAGATTAGAATTCTAATTTCATCTTTATTTGTACTATTATCTACAGCAAAAACCAAACAGACTAACCAACCAACCAACCAAAAACCAAGCAAACCCAAAGAAAATGTAAAACTATCTAAAAAAGTCAGAAGAGAGAAATTATGTCTAACAATAAAATTATCCTTGCAAGAGGCACTGCTAGATGTCATCAGTGATGATTCTGTGATACAAATTCACAACTTTGTTGAACTGCTCAAGCAGAACTTACACATATCCTACTAAAGTACATTTGGGATTTCTCCTTTACTGTGGATGGTCTTTTGTAATGAGGAGGATCTTTTTCTTGTGGGTATAAGGAAAAAAATAACTAGTCATGAATATACATTAGAAGAAATACAGCATGTGGTTCTTTGTCAGTATATAATTATTGAGAAATACAGCTGTAGGTTAGAACCTGCTTCTTAGCAATGGTCCTTTATGTTCCAGAAATGCTTGGTATACAAAAAAACTCAAAGAGAAACATCAATACACACGTGATTACATTTAAACCAGAACCATTTTTTTTAAGATTTTCCTATCCTGTCAAGCTCATTTAAAGTTAAAATTAATGAAACATGTTGATCACTGTTCTGATGAATCTCATTGGAAGTATGCACTAGTAAGAGATACTCACATTCTTTGGGACAGAATCAGTAAAGGAAAAGTGAAAAAGTAAAATACTTTAAAACACACCCCAAAAGACAAGCACAAGAAGAAAAACAAAACAACCAAACTGATCCAAACCTCAAAAAAAAACCCGACCAAAAGCAAAACATCATGAAGAGTATAGATATCCTATTAATAAAATACTAAAATGAAGATTTTTTTTCAGAAGCTACGTTAACTGTCTTCTCAAGTAACTGTTTGGAAAAAAGTTGAGCATGAAAATTGTGAATATGAACTGATAATAGTTTATCTTCTGTGTGTTTCTAATTGCTATTACTTTGTCCTCACACACATTTTGAGCTGAAATACATTCTCTTCAATACTTCAGGTGCCATGAAATACCAAACTACTTGACCAGTAGCTATGTGGCACAATAACTGAATGCTACGCAAAGTTTTGAAATTGGTCTTCTCACTTCCCTTGAAGTTAATTATGTTTGCATTATTTAATAAATCTCTCTATACATCTTACTCTGATTTTCATTGTGTCACAGACCAAAAAAAGCCATGGTCAGTAGCTGCCAGGTGTACTGAACAGCTATCATGAGTAGTTTGGGTGTGCTGTGTTAGAGAGTATTTGTCCATTATTCATACAATGCCAAACAGTGGAATTCATATAAATTCTCACTATATTTCACATCTTATATATTGGCATAATGGCCTCTACTCTAATCACTGTTTCCAATTGTATTACGCTCCTATAGGTGACATTAAAGCTAATATGTATTACTTTGGGATATAACAGTATTGACAAAACAATTATCTTGTGGAAATACTGGATCATTATGGCCACTTTCCTTATTAAATGACTTATTCGGTATTTGAAACATGACCCTAGTGAAGTATCTTGCCACTAAGATCCCCTAGGACTTTTTTTCATAGAACTACTTTGGCTCTTCTATAAGAAACAAAAATATGAAGTTTGCAATTTATTATTAATTTGATAACTTACAAGTTTTTAGTACATTTTTCAGTTTATTTATTTCTTAAAATATTAATTTTATGCAAATATTACTTTTGAGTTACACATTCTTAAATTTGGTTTTATTCTCGGATTACTTGTGGAAACTGTGGGAGAAATTCTACAGATCTATTATTGAATTTTTAGAGCATCAAGATCTGGCTTATCTGAATTATTAACTCAGATTTCAGGATAAATCTTTTCACAGCGGCATATCTTAACCTTTTACTCTCATCCCTTTTTGCTGCAGAGCTGAAAAACTAATGCATTTTTGTATTTATTGAAGTCAATGGGAAGTACAAATATTTGACTCATCTGAAATGTAGGCTTTCCAAATGCTGAAATACAGTTTTGGGATCCCAAAGTAACCTTCCCTGTGAACTTTTACTGTGTAGATAGAGGATCTACAAATAGAAGATGCACAATTTAACATACAAAGCAATTGGGGTTTTGGCTAATACACATGGAAAATAGCTAGAACTGAGCAGCTACCAGCTAAAGCATAAATATTCTCATCCCTCCTCAACCCATAAAGTCTTTGTTGGTCAGACAGTCCTCAGGGAGATGAAAAAGTGACTTTTGTTGTGCTTTGGAATAAGTGCATCCTCCGTGTGGCTGAGTTGAAGGCTTCTGAATTTCTGCTTTTTTTTCATGTTTTTCACTTTTCCTCCTGAATTATTAGAGGCTGCCTATGGCAGCCTCAACAATTACCCTTATGTGTTAACTGTTTTCACACCTTAACAATTTGCTAAGTAAAACTGCCAAGATTGCTCAGTTTAGCTGCACTAAACCAGCACTTGGATTACAGAAACACAAGCCTGAAGGTCACATTAACAACCTCCAGCCGGCTGAAATATAACAATCTAATTATCCATCAGAGCTATATTCTTACATTAATTAGGGGAGGAGGAGCAACTATAGGAAATGCCTATAGGAAGAAGTCTAGTTGTCATTTCAGGATTCTGGTTTTCAAGTGCCTTTCTGGAAGCCAGCTGATTTTAAAGGATATGTTTGCCATTCCCTATAGGAATATCCCAGCTTCTCTATGCGCTGAACATCTATCTTTAAGCATGCAAATCAGTCTCTGTGTAACATATAAATTGCAATAAAGTAGAATAACATCTTTGCAGGTTTATTGTTTTTAAATGTATTTTAAACATTTTATTTCTGACTTTATAATTATGCATTTCAAAATGTAAATTTACTTTTATAATTTGATTTATTAAATATTCTGGATTAGGCACTCCTGTCAAGATCCAAAAAAGTATTTATTTACCACACTCTTGAAATGTTTTCTTCATGTGTAAAGTAGGGGTTACAGGCTGACACGTTTGACTACTGACAAGATTACTAGCTTGAGAAAGAATATAGAAGGTCAGTCAGTCATGTTTATGTCAAGTAATGTTACTGACGTCAGAGGAAATTAGAGGCTGCTATATGACACGGAGCAAGAATACTCCAGTACATCTTCTTCCAGAGGTTAAGACTCTTTGTTAATGAGAAGATTCTCATTATTTTCAACAATTTCTCTTTCCAAAGTGAGATAAAATCTTACATACAATTATTACAGAGCTTTATATGACATTACAACCACCAGACACTGCAAGATAGACTGTAAGTAGGTGGTTCCAAAGTTGCATGAAAATCAAACTTTCTGATTAAATATCACTAGTAATGGGAATGCACGCCACCTCACACCAAAGAATATTTAAATCAAATACATTAGCTTTTTCAATTATCAGAGAAAAAGATTGTAATATCACTATATATGCGATTTTATATATGCTTGTATGTATATATAGATACACATCTAAAAATAACTTCTTTAGAGTCAGATTCAAAATGCTTACTCATTAGTAACTGACTTAGAGACTAAAGATAAAAACATTGTTTGTATTTTAAAGGAAACTATTTTAATTATTTATAGCTGTGTTTAATATTTCTAAACTGTTATTTCTTCATCTCTATAATAGGTTCTATTAAGACACTTTCCCACAGAATATTTCCAAACACTGGAAAACTGAAATAGATAATATAAATAAGAATTTGTGTTTTGTCTTCTTCTT
>JANHGL010019081.1:29377-40297 GCA_024611195.1 Ceyx melanurus | reverse complement strand
GTGCACATTGGTTGCCTTGTGCCACAACTGAATGTGAGCCAGGCCTCTGGTGACTATTTTAATTAAGTGAACTGTGTTGCTGGGCTCTGCCTTCCTTACAGATTTTATACAAATTAATGATACTACTCTATTTCTTAAATTTACAGGTGTGAAACAACACCAGAACTACCCCAGTGATGGAATTCCTGCAGAGTGATGAACACTTGATGTATTCTAGCTGCAGCTCGTGGGCACACGATGAGGCTCTCTGCAGCTTATCAGTCTGTTAGGAGTGCTGCTCCTACCCATATGCTTCTAGGAATTTGGATTTGCAGTGATTCTCTGTGCTGCACCAAACTATACAGGCCAAAGTATGATTCTGTCCTGTGGAATTTGGGGATTGATTTTTTTATTCCTATGGTAATATGGAATAAATACTGGGAATGCAATGAAAGGCAGAGTGCACAAGTAATGTTAAACATACCAGAGATAGGAATTGAATGAAACACCCAAGTTTTAGTCAGCTCTCTAACCTCAACTTGGCCAAAATATTTTCTTTCTACTTAATTTTGTGTGTATTATGAGTTAGAGACTCGTGTATGAGACAATCAAGTGAAACACTCCAAGGGAGAACTCAGTTTAACACTTCATACGTGTGGACAGAGCAGCTCCCACACACAAATACTGCCTGTGACTGTTGCTTCTGAGCTAGCAGATCATTTTCCCTTTAATTAGTTCCCTAAATTAACAAAGATACTAAAGCAAATATCACCCTGAAATGTTCTGATGCTTTCCAAGCTCTGTCTTTTGGGATGCTTTTATACCTGTGTCTTAGAATAATGGATTTTTTTTGTATTTTATGTATTTTAATTTAATGTAGATGTCATGAATTGACCTACCTAAATCTCCATCACTGTGAAAATCACTGATGCTGGGATTGAAGCTTTGGGAAATATGTCATCTTTAATATTCATTGATCTCTCTGGAACCAGCATCTCAGATATGGTATTTATCTATCTGTCTGTCTATCTCTGATTTAAGAATGAAGAATGTGTTTACTGTTTGTCTAGGTTTTCTGAAAAAATGCAATAAAAATCCATTAATTTAAAATCCTATTAAAAAATATGAAGCAGTGGAGTTGCAGGGTCATGAAAGCATATTATAGAAATATATATAAAACAATATTAGCCCATGTAGAAGCAGCACTCAAAATAATTCTTACATTGAACAATTCTCACATTTCAAAGAGAAATGAAACTGTCAGAAAGAGAAAGTTTGGCTACTGGTCTAAAAAAAATATTCTCAAACAGAAAGTTTTTGCTCCAGGATGATTAGACCTGAGAACAACTGAAAGAAAAAGTCTTGTAAATTTTGTATTAGTAAAAATGGTGTTTTTCTTGAGCTGGAATTTGTGGTGACAAGTCCTGACTGCTGGCTCTGGCAGAGGCACTGCTCTACACTGTGGGCTAGAAAATAATTGCTAGTGAAAGAATTACTAACAAGGTGTCTTCAATGTGTCAAGTTGCTAAGACTCTGGAAAGCAAAATAGTGAGGGAGAGAGCCAGGTTAAACATCCCAGGCCTCCACATGAGATGTTCTTGGCAGGTCCTGCCTGGTGTGCAGGGTTCAGAGCCAGTTCTGCTGTTTCTTTTACTACTGCAGCAAAGTGGTGTCACTGGTCACAGAAATCCAGGAGAAACCTCATGAAGAAAACTTGCAATAGAGACTGTTCACTCAGTCCCTGTGTAAACACACTGCTGACCAAGAACTTAACTATTTGGCTCTAGAACAGAGTTTGTGAAAAAGTAATTAAATGTGGAAAAAAAAAGTAATTAAAATGCCTGTATCTTTTGAGGAGGCCTGGGGAAAAAATAAACCAAAACCCCAAAAACTAAATAAAGAGGGTTGAGAAATCCCAAATGACTTCATTTAATGTGATCACTTAACATATCAGAACACCGTGCCTGAATGAAATGTTTGCTGCCTTGAATTAAAGCCCCACCATGTCTGTTCAACAGGAATGTTTTCCTTTCCCCTTCTGCCACAGCTGCTCTTTTAAAATGCTGTGTTAGCTGCTCTTTTAAAATGCTGTGCTGCTTCTCCCTCTGCTTTGCACACACCACAGCCCGTGGCAGTGAGCCACACTCTTTTCCTTACACTGCATCTCTAAGGTTTTCAGTTTTCTCTCTCCCCCAAGACAGATAAATTCACCTGGAAATTGGCCATTTATCATTTCAGTAATTTCTGATCTGGTTGCTGTCCTAGCTGCAAACCTCTTCTGGTTTCTGCTCTTTGCTGCCTTTAAATAATAACATTCACCCATCTTCATACAGTTTCTGATCTTTAAATATTATTTGTTTAAAGGAAATCTAGCAGACTGCTTTGTAACAAACTACTATTTGTGTGCTTTGACTTGATGTTATTCATTTAGCATATAGAGGGAGTTGTACTGAGGTCTCTTTCTGTTTAGAATGTTAAGTATTACTTGAGAGCTGTAGCAGAGAGCACAGTGTTTGTGTGCAGTCACCAACAGCACTACCTGGTGCTGATCACATTGCAAGGCTCAGATGAAGAACTTTTCCCTTCTGATTCTTTCAATGACAGGAAAGCAGAGCAGAACTTACTGCAATGACATATTCTAGAGGAAGGAGAGAGAAGAAAAGCTGCAGTAGAGTCAGATTTTCCTGCAGATTTGTGTCTACAGTGTGACTGACTTCATCAAAATGGAGTTTCTTTACACTGTTGGTGTCTCCCTCTTCTGTAGTCACCCTGATGCCAAGTAAGTGAATGTTATGATCTGTCATTCAGGGAATTTGTTGCAGCTGGGAGAAATGTGTTGAGGTTTAAAATTGTCCCTGTTGAGAGATTTTGTTAGTAAAACATAAATTACAGTGCCCTCTAGACTCATAGTAATTAAAAATTGCAGTGCTAAAAAAGGTGCATTCAAAGTCTCCCTCATGTTTGGAGAAGTTTATTATTCTGCTCCTGAGCCTTCTCCTCGAGAGGAAGATTGGAAATGGAATAAAAAGAGTCATTGCATCTATTCTGAATTTGGTACTATTTAGAAAGCTATACATTTTACAGAGAGAAAATGCCCAGGCAAGCTTCTAAAAGCAACCTAGAATAAGGCAAGTAATGAATTTCTTGTTTAACAATTATGTTTGCTTATGTTTCTTACTAAATAAATTAAACACCATTCATTAACAAAACCAACTATCATCCCAGTGGAGAGGATGACAGCTCTGTGCATGTGAGAAGCTGGTGGCATGCTGAAGAAGTTGCTCTACTTCTTTCATGAGACATCTAACATTAAATAAAAAAACCCCACCACAATTACATTGTAATTACTAATTTATTCACTCAGTTACTTGAGTAAATCCTTTTACATTTCAGAAAATATTTCCTTCTGTATTCAAAGGTGATTTTTTAGAACAACATATATTTTTAAGTCTCAAGAACTACTTTTTTAATAGTAGCAAGGGCATTTGTTCTAGTTTTGTTATCTTTCAAGTAATGGAAATTGGTTATGAACAACATAAAAGAGACTGAGCAATGAAAAGATTTACAACATCAAGAAAACCTCTTTTTTTTCTTTTTTTTTTTTACTTTTTAAGAAACCAAAACTGCAGTGACAGAGCAAAGATGCTCTGAAAAAGCTGCCTGTCAACTCTGAGGAAACCATTTTCCCAGTAGCTAACCCCTCATCCCTCATTATTGTCCCTCACCTTTGACTCTTCTAAACTCCCTGGAATGTGGCCCATGGTGTTTTAAGTGAATAATCACAGGAATTGTTGAATAAATGTAGTTGACTTCTGAGCAGCCAGCAACAAAAAGAGGAGATGCCCTGAAGTAGACTCAGGGAAGTTAATATCAGTGGTGAATTAATGCAGTGTAAGAGAGAGAAAAAATCCTATTAAAAATCATAGAATGTTAGGGTTTGGAAGGGACCTAGAAATATCATCTAGTCCAACCCCTGCCAGAAAAATACTTCATAAATGGGAACAACCCTGATACACATCTGAAATCAAAGATAAAAGGAAATAGGAAGTATACAGAGAAATATCCTCTGCACTTTCTTCTGCAATCACTGTCATGTATGAAATCCTCTCTTATTAATCTAAGGGCCCATTCTCTCTTCTGGCTGAAACCTCCCCCAGAATCATCTGTGGCATTAAGACAGCTCATCAGTCACAGATTTTTCTGTCTGCTGTATGTAGTTACTCTTTAAAGCTGAGGATAATCTGTAATCACTGGAACTCTGGAGTAGTTATATGGATGTATAAACAGCTAGCTCAACTTTATTTTCTTATATGTTTGTACTTAATGATATTCAGATCCTGGCTGGTTTTGAAGTCCAGGCTGCAACATAAATATTTACTAATATTTTAATAACAAGTTTCTGAATAGGAGGGGGAAAAAACCCCTAAAATAACATTTTTGCTTTCCACATTTATCTAGAGTAGTTTCTTTGCATTTTTAGTGGGATTCTCTGGTAAATAGCCTGTTAGAAAATTAGGCCAGTAGGACTGAGGGAGAGATATATAAAGCTTAAGAAAAAAGTTTTATGAGCTCTAATATATTAAACCAGCAACGAAATGCAAATAAATTAGTTGCATTTGATTTCCAAATGAAAAGTTGTAACAAATCACATTCATTCCTAATGCAGGGAAAAGGAAATGACTTTTCATTAAAAAAAAAAAAGCTGTTCTGTCATTCAGTGTCTCTTTAATCATCTAAAATGATTATAAATTAACTTTGAAGCAGCATTAGATGTCATGTAGCAAAAAAATCTGTATCATATTCTTCAATATTTCATTATTAAGTACTTTAAAGTGATGCCACTTTTAAATAGAGAAAAATGCAAGAAGAAATTCTGTCCATAAGGTCACACCTATTGCTCTCAGTCTTTGTTGTAAGGAATTCCAGTTCTGACATCAATCCATTGGGGTTTAAGTGCATAATTTTTCTTTTTTTTCCTGAAGAGGGATGCTCTAATCAACAAAAAATTGAATTTTAGATGTTTGTGAAACTGGTGAAAGTCACAGTCACCCCACAACTGCATCTGGTGAGAAAAATGCCAATTTATCTATTTTCTTTAGTAGCCAGGACTGGAAATATCTTTCATTGTTCCGTTTTTTTTTGTTTTTATCCAGCCTGTGAGGTTTAAGGAATCTGTAAAATTTGAACTCCAGCAGCACTCTCCCAGCATTATCACTGCAGGGTCCACATCTGGATTCCAGACACTATTTACATCTGCTTATTTATTCAAAATGATATTTCCTCTCTGAGCAGTGCTGTTCACTGCCTAATTGGAGATAATTTATTAACCATATGGAACAAAGGAATAGCTTTGTTTTCCAGTGAAGTTTATTGATATGAAGCACAGAGATATTCTGCTGTAGCTGTCAATATACATTTTCCAAAATAAACTTTTCCTTCTCCTTCAGATTAGAGTTTAGTGTGAGAACATGCTCCTGTTTCCTGGTGTACAAGCAGTAAAAATCACCAAACATCTCTGGATCTTTTTGCACTCCTAAAATGGGAATTTACCAAAGTTTTCACCTCCCTATTGTCTTGAATACGGGGATTGTTCATGCACCTGTGAATGTGACTCAGATGTTGTACAATAGCTGTGGCCATAAAGCCCTTCCTGGCTTGCAGGTCACAAAGCTGGTGATATTTAGATATTATTTGGTCATAGCAAATATTTTTTTGTTCTTCCAACAAATAAAATGGGAAAAATTCTTTCAAACCCCAATTTTAGAGGAGATCTGCAAGTGTATTTTGTTTTATGAGAGTCCTGGGGAAGTATTTCACACCATGCTACTTTAGTTTCTTTCTTTCTGAACAGGTAGGAAAATAATTTTGTTTCTGATTTCTCAATTGAATTCTTTCTGTAAAGAAATCTTAATCCATGTACATAATTCAGAGCATAAACTCTATGTATTCTGCTGAAGAGAATGTCTTAAAAGGTGCTGTAATTCTTAGATAGAAGCTTTAATAGACAAGCATTTGATATTATTGACCATCTTAACACAATAAGTGCAGTTACATGTACAGATTTTTAAGATTAATTTTTCTGGATTTTTTAGGGCTTGAGAGCATGTGGCCACCATGGAAAAATAAAGAAAATTTCTATATCAGAATGCAAAACCATCATTGATACTGGGATTCAGGTAAAACTTCACCTCTTTTCTTGGTGTTTCCTGGGTGTCTTTCTGTTCCCTTAAAAGTGACCATGTCCAAAACAGATTTTACTCTGTATGTCATTATTCATTCTTCACTACACCAGTATACACCTATGTGACATATATTAATTTCTTACATGTGATGCTCCTCTTTCATTTATATCCCTTCTTTTTTTCATTCCTTCCATGAATTTTTTGAATTACGATTGACTCTCAAATTTACAAGAGCCTCAATTTCTAGTGTATTGCTGTGCAAACTGAAGTCTAAATTGCTGGTTTTATTGGTTTTTTTTTCTTGCTTTACAAATGCTTCACCAGTTTTTACCTAAAATATGCTTTTCCCATCACTGGTGTGGGCTTTCAGGTCTTGCTTTCTTTAGTCAGTCACTTGCCAAATGCTTTGTTCAGATGACTTGGCACCCATGCAATAGTTGGATTTCTTTTTAGTCTGTTACACTTGGCTCCTCATGTGCTGCTGAGATATTGCTGCATATCATGATCTCTTTGTGACACGGAAATATGTCTCAATATACCTCTAAACACATAGTCCTTAGCAGCATAAATTGTATGATCACTATGATTAAAAAAATCAAATTATATTTCACTAAGAAAGAAATGCATGTGCACCTTCTCAAGACTGAATAGATTTTTATTTTATTAAAAGCTTTTAAAAAGTCTTTCAAAAACATCAGATAACTAATTTATTCCTACCTAGTCATGAAACTAATCTGTTGGAAAATGGACTACATATATTTTAAGCTAGATGTTTGAAATACTCTAAGAGATCTGTTGGATCTCACTAAACTTTTTTCCATTGTTTTTCTTTTTAGAATTATTATTATATACAGTGGTTTTGAAATTAAAACACTGCATTTGGGCCATATAAAGCTAGATATTGTTCTGACAATTAAAAGATTAAGTTAAAATGTTTTGTTTAGGGTTCTGATTTCCTACTTAGCCTATGAACTTGGAAGTTTCTCAGGGTCAATAGTGTTTATAAAGTAATCAAACAGGAAATTAATGACTATGTAGACTGAAGTTGCCACAAAGAGTTATTTATATTGATGGTAAGTTATGGAGTTACACAGTGAGAAAATAGTTTCTCTTTTGAATATCAGCAATGATCATAAAAATTATCAATACTAACACACTGATTGAATTTTGGTTTACAATTATTATAATTTTTTTAACCTTTCTGATTTACTAACTTGCTTTTTTAAAATCCTGTCAGCAGTGGGACTTGCCATCCAAATATTTATGAGCCTTACACTATCATCACAGCAGTAAGTACATTCTGAATTCTGATTCATTAGAGCTTATTGTCTTGCTTTGGTAATATCAGTTCTTCAGTGTTACTGTGATTCTTTTTATGGGTAAAGCCTTGCACTGGAAACTGGCAAAGATTCAGAGAGGGTGAGAGGGGTGATCAGAGGGCTGGTCCCATCTCCATAAAAGGAACAGATAAGGGAATGGCTGAGGGAATAGGACAGAGCTGCTCAATCACTTCTGCTCTTTATGGCTCTACCCATCTAATGGGCATGGAATGGACTGATGTTGAGAACTCAGAAGGAAGGAGATGGCTGTTTCCAAAATGGACAGTTAAACTGGGAAATTCCTTATCAGCCATTGCTTGAAGTTTACCTAAATCCTTATGGAGATTTGATAGATTCCATATGGTTGCTTAGGTTCCCTGCTTTGTGTTTCAGAACAATAATAGAAACGTTGGTGAATCTACAGGAGGAAAAAGAACCATCCATCTTGTTAAGGAGAGAGGATTTACATTCAAGTAAGAGCACTTATTTTTTGGAACTGAGAATTGCTGCTAACCATGTGTAACAGAAATGCATATATCATGGGTTTTGATTTATCCATTTCATGCCCATAAAGAGTTGCAGATCACCAGGCTGCAGGTACAGGCAATGCCACCACATAATCCCAGTGTTCAGCTTCTACATTTTTTCCATTGTGAGCTCCAACATCCATCATTTTATAGCCATATATTGTAAGAATGAGTCAGTTGTTGCTGTACCACAAGGGATGCATCTGGATTGAATCTTATTATCCACCATACACGTCAGGCCATGAGGATTTGCTTCCTTAGGAATAATTCTGACTTGTTTTTCATGAATGTTCTGTGTAAAGTTCCATGTTTTGCACCAAAACAATGACCAAGTATGTGCATCTTGTGTACCTCACAGAACAGTTGTGTAGGGTAGTGCTGCTGCTTTCAGAGGAGAATGTTCAGCTCTGTGTTGTGCTCTGCTTATGGCTAAGAAACTGTTCCAGTTGTCTCTCTACATAAAGTAAGTTCAAAAAAAAGACTGTGAAAAAAAATATTTATTTATATCTTTCTGTCTTTATTGTCTGCTGCATGAATCTGAACTTTATGAGGAAGAAAGTATCAGCAGAGAGTACCTGTAGGAAGTACAGAAGACATGTTGTCATGGATCTAGGGAGGGCAGGAGAAAGAAGAAGAGGTTAGAAGTAACTGAAAAGAAAAAGGCAAGTTCTTTTTTGTAAGTTGAAACTAAAGACACAAATTCATAGAAAATATGTAGGGAGTAGCACCACTGTGTGCTGCATGTCTTGCTTATCCTTGGATTATATAAGGAATATTTAAATTACATGAAAAGAAAATGCATATTAAGAGGGCTTTGCTAACATTGTTAAAGTAAATTGCTGGAAAGTTACAAAATCACTATTTTTTTTAACAAAAATAATATAAACAGACTAACTGTACAGTGTTAATTCTCTTGATTGTTCCCAGTAAAACAAGTTATTTATCTTCACAACCCCTTCTATTTTCTTCATAGGCACAGAACCAGGGGTACAGAGATGAAAAAAAACCAAAGCTTCACTCCCTTTGATTGCAAACACAATTTTAGTGCTAATTGCAAAATAAGATAGGGGTAAACTTCAAGTTAAGAGCAAATTCAGAACCTAACTTAGCAGGATATTTTAAATATGTATGTAGACAAACTATGCCAGTAAAAACAAGATAAACATATCTTACAGGCATTGAAATCTTGGCTTCAGCTTGTGCTACGTACCCTAGCTGAGAATGTAGTGATTAAATCACATCTGAGGCCTAATTCTGAAGGGAGGGCAGTTTCTCTTACAAATGGATAAAGAACATTCAGTTATTGGTCTTGTTTCTGTATTTTAGGTAACAAGCAGCCTGCAGAGCCATCACTGAGATGGGAAAGGTGCAGAAGCCCATGAATATAAACTCTGAATTGTCCCCTCTAACCACTTCTAGGTTACAACATTGACATCCAATAGTTTTGTTAAATAAAACCCAGAGCCCAAGAAGCACTGCCTTGCTACACCTATACTGGCAGCCAGAAAAAAGAGAAGCTAGGGTGAGAACACAGACAAAAAGTTCTACAATTCTGGTCTACGAAACCAATTTCAGACATTAAGTTTCTTCGCATCTCTTTAGGTGATATGAAAATCTCAGGGAATCATGTACTTTTTGGTCATAACAAAGCTAACTTTTTCCACAGATGAATCATCTTAGTGTCTGAGTTGCTGTTTTACATGAGGAAAAGATAGCTGTGTTAGAGGCAATAGTCTGCTTACTGCAGGTTTTGTTTTCATACCAATAAATATGTAATTTCTGCATGATAAATATGTGCATTTGTGTGTCTGTGCATGCACAAGTGTTATTTAGACTTGTGACCCTTTGTTTGCCTCAAGACTAATTCTTGCCAGTTTTAAAAGGTTCATGCAACCAGTGTTTTTTACTCAATTTACCACATAAGTATTTCCTTCTTTCCCCTTTAGAGGTAGAATTTCCATTCCAGTAAATGGCAAATGAAACTGGCCTTAGGCCAAGCTTAGCAGAGCTGAAAGATCAGCTCAGTTACAAATTTAATGCATCTCATTGTGGTTTTAGTCTGGACATCACAGGAGAGATTCTTACTGAAGCCAAAGCTTTGCTTGAGACAAATTTTCTACCCATGGCAGCACAAGATGAAGTAAGTTAGTTTTAGGTTGGTTCTTGAGTTAACACATCTGCAGGCTCTTCAAGAGAAGAATTCTTTGATGCTATTTAAAATATACACCTGAACATGCATTTTTGCCAGCAGCTTTTGCTCATGTGATCACCTGTCAGAGAGATCTAAGGATCCAGTGTAAGATGAAAAGTACATGGAGGTGGTCAAATTGTCCCTTTGATCTTTTCAATTGGCCTTGTAGAAGAGAACATGGTAAAAGTAAAAAATGTGAAAGTAAAAAACTCATGTAGAGGATGGAGTCTCTTAATAGGAGGAGTAGTAATAATGAGAAGTAGATTCTGACCTAGTAGTAACCCCCTTCAAATGCTTTGTTCCTAGATGGTATCTTTTCTTTAAACACTTAAAAAGCCAATCTGTCAACTGCTAACACCCTACTATTTTCAGAAAAGAACATCAAGACTCTTCCAAATAAACCTTCATGTAAGTTTACAAGTCTTTTTTTTTTACTCGAATCCAGTTTTCAGCTCCATAAAAATGAGATGGGTACACCTGTGGATGTAAAACTAATGGGTCATTCAAATAATTTGGCAATCTCTAGTGTAAATTGAGGAGATCCAGCTGCTAATAAGGAAATATTTTCCACTCAGAGGCTGTTTAAAAATGGTCAGTTAAATAAGTAAAGTCAGAATGAACCTGGTCCAGAGGATATTCGTTAATCTATCTGAGTCATGTCCTGTATCATCAGCTATATTATATATAAAAATAGAATGATTTTATAAAAGTATAATTAGGGA
>JANHGL010019081.1:18106-29277 GCA_024611195.1 Ceyx melanurus | reverse complement strand
AAAAATCATAACAAGGGAACACATGAAAAATTCAATATGGAAACATATGTCTATTAAGAATGTTTTGGCATCTGCTATGCAGGTTACTCCAAAATTAGAAGAGCTTAATCATTCCACTGGCTTCAGGGAAAGTGCAGTAAGCCCCCCTGACATGTTTCTGCATACCTAGGACAAGTAATTTTGCAAATGCTGATACTGTAAAATATTAATCAGTGCAGTTCTGAGTCTTACGCAAGGAGTAAACCTGATTCAAGAGTAATTGTTATTTCTTGGCCAAAAAATGAAATTGCTGTGTGAAAGATGAAAAAAATACAGCAAGAACTGAAAATAAATTCCTGGTTAAGTAAGCTATTTAAATAGCAAAGTTCTGAAGACACAGTTTGATGGACAGTGAATTCTGTAATTCAGCTCTCTAAAAGGAATAGAACTGAGTGTATGATGAATGCACATTTAAATGCATTTGATACCAATTGCTTCAGTCAGCAATTTTTTATTCATTAGGAATATTAGTCTATTAATTTTTACATCTAATTATTAATCTAGTGCAGATCTTAAAATTGACCATACAGATAAATCTGATCTAAGCAAAGAATTCCATCTCTAATGCTGATTTTCTGTTCCAGAGCCCAAGTCCCAGCCTCATCTGGCCTCCTTGTCCCTTACAGATTCACATGAGATTGGCTGTTTAATGCAGGTGAAACCCTCATCTTGCTTTCCACTCCACTGACTTTAATCAGTTATCTCTAAAAAGCTCTTTAGTATAAAGTCTAAAAACTCTTCTAAGGGCTTTTTTTGAAGCCGGGTAAATCCCTTTGCCTGTGCTGGGGCTGCCATCGGTGGGCGGCTGCTGAGGGAGCCGGGGCGGAGCCGACACCAGCCGCTGCTGAGCAGCCCCCGTGGGGAGACGCCTCAGGGAGGGCGGGAAAGTTCCCGCCACAGAGCCCAGGGTGATGAGCAGGGGCTGTGGGTGTCTCTGTGGGGGTGCAGCACGGACAGCAGGGTGCTGAGCCTCTGCCAGTGTACAAGGTGAGTTCAGCCCCTCTAAGGGGTCAGTGGCTCTCATCTCAGCTGCCCCTTGAGCTGCAAGGTGTCAGTTGCTGTCGAGGCTGCTGCCAGACTGGAGGCTGCTGCTAGAAAAGCTGTGGGCACCAGACAGAGAACCCAGCAAACATGGCGGCGCTCAGGCCTCTGGCTGCGGAGAGGGCCCGAGCCTGGCACTGGAAATGGAGGGTGGTGGAGACAACCCCTGTGCCAGGGGTGACCAGAGGAATGATCTGCTCTGTCAGGTGGATGAGCTGCTAGGCCAAGTGGCTGAGCTGAAGGATGAAGTAAAGAGGTTGAGGAGTATCAGGGAATGTGAGAGGGAGATTGTCCCTGAAAGGAACCAGGTTGAGGCTCCACAGAAACCAGAGGATCCCCTCCCCTCTCATCACCAGGCAGTAGGAGGGGACCTCAGAGAAGGGAGAGAGTGGAAAGAGGTCCCAGCCTATGGTTTAGGAAGCACAATGCAGGTAAGGCTAAGGGCTTATGTGTGCCACATGCAACATTCTGAGGTTGGAAAAGTTAAACCATTCTGAGTAGGTGAAAAAAAAACCCACAATGCTTCAGACTGTTCTGGAATCCCAGTTAACTAATCTCTGATATGCTCCTGATATTTAAGTGATGGTTCCTATAGAGCCTCTTGCAGAGATTCAGAATTCTGCTTGTGACAGAAACTTTATTAGCACAAAGTATTTTGAAACATAGTTTTCCCACAAATCAGATGCTAAAATTGTGCTGGTTTTTTTAGTTTCAACTATCCAATAATGTTCTAACTTGTGCATGTCTTCTTGTTTCACTTACAGATGACTGATACCTGTATCCAGCACTTGGCTGCAGCCTGCTCTTACCTCCACTTCTTGGATGTCTTGTGTTGCATTCATCTTACTGACAGAGCACTGAAATGTCTTTGGAAAGGTTGTAAGCAGCTCCAATTACTCCAATTCTCAAGATGCTGTCCTGCAGAAATATTACCAAGTAAGAGGATATTTCCTGATCTTAATTATTTTGTTTTTTTTCTTCATTGACTTCATGGTGCCATGCTAGATATCTGGCTTGAGCCATCTTGCTCCTGTATTTAGGGGGTATCCATATTGCTGCTTTAAGGATTCCTGTGGCCTGGTGTGGGTATGTACATAATCCAGCATGAGCTAGAAGTGAAGAGAAAGAGGGACCTCATCCATATGGCAGGCAATGTCCTTTTAGGGAATTTTCTGCAGACACAGGGTATCACCTCAAGGGCAAGTGGGAACACAAGGGGGAAAAAATGACTGGGTCTAATGCTCTCAGCCATTGCACTTTGTATTTGAGCTCATTCCAGGGGTTTGTGGGAGCCTGTTTCCCAGTGACTGAATGACAGTACATGCAAGAAGTAGATGTGGCCTGTGCTCAAAATGCTGTGTGGTTACAGTGAGTAATTCAAGGTATCATAGGCAAACTCTTTTTCTTTTTGTATCTACCATTGGAAAAAGCAGGTCATCTACCACAATGTAATCCAGCTTCCTCACTGAACTGTCTCCTGATCTCCTGATAGTAGGAGAGCTCTAACCCCCTCTCTGAACAGGGCCACTGCAGATAGTGCACTCCCTGCTAAACCATTCCAGGGTTTCAGAGTCCTCTTAAGAGACCACAAGACCAATGCAAATGCTTAATAACTTCAAAGATATTTCCGGTGTGCTTCATGCTTTCCTAACCCTCCTTGGTTTATTTCCCCCTGTCTCAACACAAACAATTCTGCTGTCATTACTTTTTATTTTCTTTACTTCTCTCTGACTTAGTTTTCTTAATGTCAGAAAATCCTTCTTAAAGCCTCTACTTCTAATTAAATACTTAGAAAGTGTTTGAGGGATTGGTATGAAAAAATAGTAATTGAAAAAATGACTGTAAATGAACTACATTTTTCATTCAAATACATGACATTTCCTCCTAACTTTCTGATTTAGTTTTGCTCATATTAAGCCTCAAGGGATTTTCTTTCTTCCCTCGATTACTGTTGATTTGCTTTTCCTGTGACTCCCCATCCCTGTTTAGAGCAGTAAGCAGTGTGTCATCCCTTTCAGGCTCTGCTTGCTTATACATCTTCCTCCAGAAGTGAAATGTAGGAACAAAATGTGTGCAAGTTCCAGTGAATGTTGGGTGAGCCATGGTGAAGAAAGAGCTGACAGGGCTTCTCAGAAACCCGTTTGTGGCCTTTGCAGGATGAGCCAGGATTATGCCTCTGCCTCAGAGTCCCATATGCTATGGCTTCTCCAAATGTCTTGATTAAACTCTTCTGACTCAGCCAAGGAATTTCCCAACCAGTTATTTTTTACTGTAAAGAAAACCCTGGAGAGTTATAGATCTTTGCAAAACAAAAAAGCAACCATGAAATACACATCTCCACCCAGTGTTTTGTTTGCCCTTTTTGTGATGTTTAGAACTAGACAAACTTTGCCTATTTTACTTTCTGGAGCCTGATTTTCTGCTGTGTTCTTTTCTTTGCCAGCTTTAGTCTCAGTCTTTGCACCTTATGTTCAGTGATAGGAAACTCCCACTCACGCCATTTGGGTCTGGGAGAAAACCATTTATCAGGTGGATAAATCATGTAGAATAATTCAGCACTGAATATTTTTTGCTTGCTCTTTCCAAGAGGCATGAAGAGCCTCCCAGGCCCTGGGCAGGCAGCAGAGCAGACTGGCTTCATCAAGGGCAGAGGGGCTTTTCAGTCAGACTCTAAACTGTCAGTAGGTGGGATGATATTCAGAAGGGAGCTCACAGCCAGATTCAGGTGTTTTCCTCCACATCCTGTATGTGCCACACTTCAGAAAAAGATTTTTTAATTGTGCTTCAAGGCCAGTATTGCAAAGATGATTAATTTATCTTCTGCCATTAACTACATAAAAATCACAGGAAAATATGGCAGTGATTCTACAGTTAGTCATCTTGCAACAGCTCTTCAGTGATATCTTCCACAGAGTGTAGAAGAAAAGGCTGTTTCAGGTGTCATGTGCATTCTGCAGGTGTGAAACCTACATTTCAGAGAGATTTCATTGAAAAGGATGGAAGGGAACATTAGGTAAAAATCATATTCATATGGAGAACTAAACATGCTAGTGGCTTAGGTTCCAAATAAGCAATAGAAGAAATATGGTTTTAATTTAAAGTTGCCCTACAAAATCTATAAACCATGTATAGTTCATTTTGCCAAAGGAATTCCCCATTATTTCAACACCGGCCAGTCCTAGCAGACATCTCTCAATAGCCTGAGCATTGCAAATATTGGGGCAGATCTCTTCTGTCACGTTCTTCTCCCTACTTGCATTAGATTAAAATAGAAAACATATGGAACCAGAAAATTCTTCAAGCTTCAGTCCAGTGCAGCTTCATAGGAAACAGTGAGGAGCACATCAATTGCACATTCTTTCCAGGATCAGGTAGCATTTACAAAACTTTTTTGCCAACATTCTAGTCTGGTTCCAGTTTCTGAAGTGATAGAAAAGTCTGTAGCCTGATTATCCTGCAGCATATTTCTGTATCTGGAGGCTAATGGGCTTTTAATTAACCCAGTTTGTAATTGCCATAAAGACTAATCTACCTATGGGAGTGCAGGATCCTGGTGCATGATTTCTTCTACTAGAGGAAAAGGCTTTTTTTAATGTGGTTGCTGTAAGGAAAAGGTTCTATTGGTTGGGATTCCCTTGGGAATAACCCTACAAGAAACAACACACTGGGATCTTTAGAGAAACATTTCTCTTCCCTGTAAAATACTCTTATTTGAATGGCATTTGTGTTATGAAGTGCAAGTCAGCTGCAGTGCTGAGAGAGCTGTGGCTCTCTAGTCACATTTCTGGGTGCAGAATGGGAATCTGCTGTGGCCTGAGAAGCCCCCACCAGCTGGCCTTGTGCTCTCACCAAACTGCATCTTGCCTCTGACAGTTTGGTTCCACCAAAAGCTGTTCTCTGAGAGCAGTGCTTCCTTCTTTCTTGCCTGTGCTCATAAGAAACCAGTTACAATTCTTTTAAACTCATGACTACTCTGTTACCAAGTGACTCAGCAACAAATGCTGGTACAATTTTGGCCTTTTAAACAGAAACTGCAGTGATTCTTAATAACTACAATACATTTGGAGAACATTCTGGTTTTTGTTTTGTTTTGTTGTTGTGTTTTCTGGTGGTTAGAAAAGAGCTTGCAAGAGCTGCTGGTTTTAAAGAGCAGAATTTCTTAGATATTATGTATTCTTAGATGTAAGAATATTCTTAGATATTTTTTAGATATTATTTCATATATAGTTATTAGATATTCAGGCCTCAAGGCAGGAAGGGAGTCCAACACACATGTAATTGGAAATGAAGACAGCCTGCCTATGATTTGGTAAGGCCTAGGACTGAGTCAAGTTTTCTCTTGAAGAAGCAGGAAATCTGGCCCAGGGCTGATTCTCACTGGCTGTAAATTGCTCTTCAGGAGTGGAGTGCCATGTTCCAGCCATGGTGTGCACTTGAACTGGATGCCATGAATGATACAACTACTGCAGCTGACACAGACCTCAGAATATTGTAATTTTTTGGTAATCTTATCAATTCTTGTAACCTGGAGCAGCCTTGCAGATACCTTCTGTTTTTCCCATTAGCTGCCTGCCCCCACTTGCCTCTTCAGCTTAATTTCACTTGCATTTGCACTATATATATATATATTCTCTCATATTTAAGTTTTTATTTTCCATTACTTTTACCTTTTGATTGTTTTTTGTAACCTCATCTCAGAAAGTCTTTTTCAAAACCTTTGCTTTTTATGATAATGGACCCAGTCAAGCATTTCTGTATTTTGGAAAGGCTGAGGATTCAGACTGTGATGCAGAACTGTATTCCCTCCCTATCCCCTCTTAGCAAAGGGGACTGACTCTTAGGGCAAGGATTCAATTAGCTATTCCAGTGCTGCTCAAGCCATATGGTTGGGCCAGTACATTTGGCTGATGTACCAGGAGATATTTGCTTTGCCAAAGGTAATTGTAATTATTTGCTGAAATGCTTCTATTCATCAGCAGGCTCATTTAAGACACCATATAAATAAAAAAGCAGGTTCTGTCACAGTACAGTAGATCTAAACAAATGAACTCTTTTGCCATGTGTTGATGATAAATGAATGGCTGTTTCTGGCAAACTAATCAACTGTAGCTCCAGGCATGGGACAGCCTAAGCTTCCAAAAAAATAGAAACAGCTCCCCTTATACATGCTTCAGACAGCCACCATACATTGCAGTTTCCATGAAAAACAGGAATTTGGACTTGGATGAGTTGATTTTAATTTTATAGCTTCAAGCTTATAGCTCATATAAATTGTGCACACATTCCTCAATGCACAGGCCTCCCTCGTGTCAGAACAACTACAGCCCTGTGTTCATGGGGCTCAGCAGTGTGTCTGGCTTAGACTTTAATTTAAAGTCTGTTAGACTTAAAAAAAATATATCCTGCAGTGGCTGAAAAGGAGCCCTCTTTGCTTGGCCAGCTCTCTTGCTGTGGCTGTAACCCCCCAGAGCAGGCTGATGGGAGCTGGAGGGAGCTGGCTCTTTCCCAACAAGCAGTTAGGGCTCTCTGGAGTGCAGGAGCCAGGGAGGGGGGAGATGGGTGCTCTGTGCAGCCCAGAGGAGAAGGAAAGATGTTCAGAAGACTCAAAGTGGTGGGTTGAGTTTCTTCAGCTCAGGAAGGCAAGCAAAGCTGCTGGATGACACTGCCTGGAAAGGAGGCAGGGAAGAGAGTTCCAACTTCTTTTTAGGGTGCCTCACTCAGCAGGCCTGATCTGCTCTAGCTCATTGGGTTTGTGTCCTAACACTGTAGAGGGGCAGTGGCCACTAAATGCTGAGGGAGACCACAGAGGTCATGGGTGTGCTGGATGTTATAAGCAGTTCATCTATCAGAAGCTGCCAAGCACAGCCACAGGCTCTGCAGCTCTGCCTGCTGCCTGTTGCCCTCTCAGAAACAAAACAGAGTGGGAGACAGGAGATGACTACAGGTGAAGTCAGTCAAAAAGAAGCAGATGGACCAGGAATGGGTAAAAATACTTGGAGGTGCCACAGAGAGTGTTCAGAGAAAGAAATGGAGGTAGGAACCTACAGTTACTACAGCCTTCCTACACAGCTCTGAAAAAACACTCTGGAGCCTCTGGGATACCATTTGGTGTGACAGGTTTTGTTTGGTGTTACCTTTTTTCCCCCAACACGATGCTGTTATCCCAGTGGCATTGCCTACTGAGCCCCAAAAACCTGTGTCAGGCTCCCCAGTCAGACAGGTACTGGTGTAACTGTCTTACGGCAAGTGCAGATGAGAGCCAGCAAGAGCTCCAGGGTTTGAGCATGTGAGGTGTAAGGAGAGGCTGAGGGAATTGCTGTGCTCAGTCACAAGGAGAGAACACTCAGGCTGGGGGAGACCCTGTTGCTGTCTGGAACTGATCAGAGGATAAAGACCCAGCCAGTTTGTCTTCAAGAGTTCACTGGCAGGACAAGTGGCCTGTATAGAGTTCTGATGACATACAAATAAGCTATTTTTTAACCAGGAGGCTGGTCAAACACTTGAACAGGATCCCAGGGAGGCTGTGCAATCTTCATCCCTAGAGATACTCAGAACTCAGCTGGCAAAGCCATGACCTGCCTGGCCTAGTTGGATCCTTTAGAGCAAGAGCAGGATTAAATGATCCCCAGAGGCCCCATCCAACCTAATTTCTTCTGTGACTCTATGGCCTAGTCAATTCTCTTCCTTTTTAATTCCCACAACATCTCTTATAATATTGGTAGCTCCAGGTAAAACAGGAATGTCCTTTCTCACAGAACTTCACACTTGACAGGGCTGGTTCTCAGCAAGTACAATGTTCCTGAGGCATGAAGTGCACATTCCAGCACAGTCCTCTGCTTCTCCACAGCCATTTGCAGATCCAGAGCCCCCATTCCCAGCCAAGCCTCTCAGGCTGAGGTCAGTGCTCGGGCTGAGATGATGTGTGTGCGTCTGCAGGTCTGACCTGTGGGCTGGCTGGCTGCTGAGGGGGGTCAGGAGAATCAAAGGAGCATAGATGAGACAAGCATTAAAGGATAAACTTTCACCAGTTGTAAGAACACACTTTTTCATCAAATGGATGAAAAAAACCCCAAAGACCCCATGGGATTTGCTATTCAAATCCTAGTTTGATAGGATAACTGATAACCCACTGATCTTTCCTTGTCTAGAGACAGTTTCTCCTCATTGTAGCAGAAAAAGACATCACTCAAATGCCTTTGGGGAGCTCCCAAAGCTTTGTCTGTCTTCAGCTCATTCTTGACCTTTATGTTAAAGGTTGAGCTGCTCTCAACAATGATTAGCTTGGAAAGGATGTAATCAGAGGAGCTTTAGTGGCAGCACAGTTTTTCTGATGGCTTAGTTAAACTCTTCCAAGCAAGAAACTAACAGTCCCAATGGTTAGCTCCAGCTAGTTTTAGAATAGGAAAGCCTGAACTTGCTTTCTTTTCAACATGGAAGAAACATTATTTTCTGACTATGTTCACCCTTAAATCCCCAAAAGCACAACCTTAATCACAGGGGCTGATGGGTTTTGCATTCTGGCTGGAAACATTAAATGGACTTGATTTTGTGAAATACCTACCACTCCATTTTTCAATGTGCTGTGAATTTAGAGGTGCTTCTTTCCAGTTCATGGAAATCATTAATATCAGAAAGTTTTCAGGAAATCTAAAACCATTACCCATTTATTAATCTCCTATGTTTTAAAAGTATAATAATTACTAATAGCTAGCAAGATTAAGCTTTTAGTAATAATACTAGCAGTGTTTTATATATTAGTGTTTATATTAAAAAGACATATAATTTCCTATACACATCAGTGCCCACCTCATCCAAACAAACAGCACATGCAAGAGCAAACAGAATGTTGAGCTTTTAAGCACTCTGAATTGTAGTAAAAATGCTGCCCTTGGCTATGGAGATCCATTAGCCAGGGGCATTTATAGCCCCCTTGAGAATCCAGTGGGAAAGGAGAAGTTTATTTCATAACACACCCTTAGATCTGAAGTACATACACATGTACACACAACTTAAAACCTGAGCTGACCAAACTCTTCTCTGCTACTCTCCATCCAGTCAGTTGGCAGGAGTTTCACTTTTCAAACAGAGTACTTCTGTTATGAGGTGCCAAATATACGTATGGAAAGGCTTTTAAAAGCTCCATTTACTTTACTGGGTGTTTGTATTACAGCAACAAAACCCTCCACAACACTCCTGCACAGCCTTGTGCAGGGCACACGTGTCCCTCCCCTCCCTCCTCTGCTTCCAGGAGCTGACAGTCCTGCCCAGCAAACATCACAGTTCTCATTTCTTAGGCCAACACTCCCATCCTTTGTCAGCTTTGACTTTAGGGAAATGACTCTTGTCTGAAGTCCAGGTAGTGGAGTGTTCTTGAAATCAGGCAGATCCATTGCACTTTGGAGTATTTATTTTATAAACTTTTTTTTTTTCCAGCTGAACAGCTGGAGTTCTTTCTCTCCACAAGCCAGTGGCTCAGGATGAGATGGAGCCAGTTCTGTCAGCTCATGGAAGTAGCTTCACAGCTGCATCACCCAAAGGCAAGCAGAAGGGGCTTGGGGGTCAAACACCCAACAAGAGGACTATGTAACTATATTATAACTACAGTTCTGAAAGTTGTTTTATCCCACCCATGGTCCAAATAATATGAAGAAAATTCTCTGCATTTGGCATGAACCAAAATTCCCACAGTTCTGAAACATTTACTTTAAAAATGTAAACTCATGTAATCTTGGAAGTATATTTTCAAACAGTAGATGTTGAAAATGCTTTTTATTTTTAAATGACGACTCCAAACTATTTGACAGTTACCAGCTTTTAAACTGGCACAATAAGTGGGTCAAGTGATACAAACTGAGTATGTAAGATAAGTAGTTTTTAAGAGGCACTAAAAGTAAACCAGACCTGTTAAGCACCAGCCACTGGCACAGGCAAATCTTGGGTTAAAAATAACCTACTTCTTAATATTGTTTCTCTTTTATATTAAGAATATATAGCAACAGTTTCATAATTTTATGGAAATGTTCCTTTACAATTTCTTCTTGTAATGTCTTTGGACTCTTTCACCTTTAACAACTCTTCAGCTTGACAGACTGGATCCAGCTTTGGCTTTTGAAAGATATTTTGCCATTTTGTGTGTCAGCCTTAATCCATTTGTCTGTTTCATCCCTTTGATTCATGTGACCTGAAAAAGAGAGTTCTGTTGAGTTTGACAGACAGTAACCACATCTGCACATGGACTTTTTTTTCAAGCTCCCTGTAAATACTTGTACAAATTCTAGCAAACACATCTTTAAGTGGGGCTTCTGCCATTTCATTCTTGATACAGTTTTTTTTTCCATTAATCTCATTTCCCATAGTATGTTGTTACTATAATATTGTGGGGTTTTTTAAATTGTGTTTTTTATTATGGGCTAGGAAATAGATTGTGGTGGGTTGACCTTGGTTGGACACCACATGCCCACCAAAGCCCCTCTGTCACTCCCCTCAGCTGGACAGGGGAGAGAAAATAGAACAGAAGGTTCCTAGGTAGAGATAAGGACAGGAGAGCTCAGTTACTGTCACAGGCAAAACAGGCTCAACTCGGGGAAATTAGTTTCATTTATTACCAATCCAATGAGAGTAGGATAATTAGAAATAAAAAATTATTTTAAAAACACCTTACCCCCCCAACCCCTTCCCCATCTTAACTTTAGTCCCCCATTCTCTACCTTCTCCACAACAGGAGAGACAGGGCACAGGGGACTCCTCACCCTCTTTCCTGATCCAGTGGGGGGTACCTCCCCCAGGAGACATGGGTGCAGGGGGACAGCTGCCCTCCTCCCCCCAACCTCCCAGGTCACTCAGCAACTTTTTCCCCCCTTAATTATGCAATTGCAGAGGTGGTGCCACTATCCCTGATGGGCTGGGCCTGGGCCAGCAGCAGGTCCATGTTGGAGCTGGCTGGCATGGTCTCCCTTGGACAGAGCAGCTTCTCACAGCAGCTCCCCTGCAGACCCCCCCCCCCCCCCAAACCTTCCCCCCAACCACCCTATATATGGCCTTTTATATTAGTCTTGCTACTTAATTTTTTTTTTTATGAAAAACTAACAAAG
>JANHGL010019081.1:0-18006 GCA_024611195.1 Ceyx melanurus | reverse complement strand
GGGGGGGGCCCGGGCCAGGAGCCGGTCCATGTTGGGGGCGGCCGGCAGTGGTCCCCCTGGACCGGGCCGCTTCCCCCCGCAGCCCCCCTCCAGACCCCCCCCCCCCCAAAACCTTGCCCTGCAAACACTATATATATGGCTATATATATTAATCTAGCTAAGTAATTTTTTTTTATAGTAAACACTGACAAGAGTCATGAGTAAGAGATATAAGACCTGATTTTCCAGATGTCCAGACATGTTGTGACTATTCCAGCTTTATGAGAACGGCTTAAAAAACCCAAAGCATGAAATATTTACCATCTTACTTGTTTCACACACTTCCTAAGCATAGCCATGCTCTGAAAAGCTCAGAGCAGTGTAATAGACAAAGGAGAAAGTTCAACTTACCCTCATTTTACAGTTAAGAAATGGAGGCTGAGAGAGAGCAAGTGATCTTCCAGATTTCTACAGACAATTTATGACCAAATTGGGAATGAAACTGGCATCTTCTAATTGCCAAATCAGAGCTTTTATCACAAGATCAACCTTCACTTTTGCTTATCTCTACAAAATATCTTTTATTATTACTTTAGCATTTGTGTGACTGAGTGAATTCTAAGTTTAGAACTAATTTGAGCCTGGAATAGCATATGAGGAATGGCAGGGAAGCAGATTCTGAAGCAACTTTGCAAACATGCTCTGCTCTGACCTGTAACACAGCTGAAGTTAAGTTCTGGCCACATCAAAACCAGTGGCAGAACTCCAGCTGACATCACTGCATTGGTTTCCCCAATTCAAGCCTCTGTGCCAGAACTTTTCACTAGTGTTTCAGCACTTTGATACCTCTGAGTGGGATTAATTGAAGGGTACAAGCCAAACCCACATCAATTCATCAGCAGGCTGAGGTGCTGAGGGGTTTTCAGAGGTGTCCAACACTGACTGAGTTCTTCCACAGAACAAAGAGGCATTTCAGTGTCCTTTGTTCTCAGGCTACATGCTTTCCAGGATCCCCATGTGGGTGGATGTCCTAGCACAGTTTCTGCACTCCTGCTTGCTCCAGGCAGCAGCCTCAGTCCCTCAGTACCCTTCCAGCTCTAAGGCAGAACCCACAGTTCTACTCCCCACCCAATGAAGCACTTAAAAACTATGATGATCATCACGAAGATGGACAAACGTACATGAGATCTGTTAAAATCTGAAGCTTTGGCTGCTCAGAAGGCTCCCCTAGATCAGTGATTTGCAGTAGTGTTGTATCAGGGAGTACAGAACAGAACTGAAAACAACAGTCTGTGTTAAGGTAGCTCTTAAAACATGAGATCAGTCTGAATTTTAAGCATGAAACAGCCTCCAAGTGTCAAACACATGAACCAACAAAGAAGTGTAAAGGAAAACTTCAACTGGTCCCCTAACAGTTGTACAGTACTGAAAATACAGCTTTTTTTCCAGGGAGAAAGAACACAAATGTAGGGCAGAGATATTGCCAGACAGTCCATATTAGAGTGTTTGGTCCCAGATCCTCTGATTGTTTGGTCCCCATGGCTTGTACTTCTGTACAAGGAGCAGGGCAGCACAGAATCAGCCCTGGAAATGAACAGCTTCAGGCATGTCTACACCCTTCTGCTAAGAAGTTAAAGAGAAGATACACAGGAACAAATTAACAAGAGCTGTTTTAAAGCTCTGTTGGCTGAGCTCTGTTTCTCATTTTGCATTTGCTATGTGAACTTAGAAAAAAATGTTTTGTTCCTTATGCTTCTTCTGGAGATTTGCCTATGAAGGGAATGGAGAAAATACTAAATTCCCAGCAGGAAACTGAGTGTCAAGTTCCACTCCCCAGGGATGAAGATCTACAAGCCATGTGCAGGTTCTGAAGCCTGTCACCAGTAGCAGGTTCAAATCAAGCTGAAGATAGTTCAACAGGCTTGTGTATGAGGCACTAATCAAGCACCAAGGTTTAGGTGAAGACCTTTTGATGACAATTTGTTTGGTCTTAACTGCACACATTGCCTGTAGGCTGAATGCTGTGGGAACAGAAGTGGATGTGGAGGATGGCTTTGCCAGCATGATCAGATCACAACAGCCAACAGCCTGCTGGGTGGAGAATGAGGGGAAAAAATACATTCCAAACCAGTCAGGCCAACAGCATGACCTCAGGAGAAGAGACATACCCCAGTATGCTGTGTGGACACCTTTTAACTTCATGCCCAGGAAAAAGGTTGGTTGTTGGTTTATTATTAATATTCTTTTTTCCTCTCCGTGGTGTCTAAAGGTAGGGAACACCTCTGCAGGATTTTACACAGTCAAGTGCTGACTGTTTATTCACTTGTCTTCCTGGAGACTGCAGAAGTTAGAGAGCTCTATTTTCATATCATAAACCACAAGGAGGAGCATATTTGAAATGTCATTCACTGGGGGTGTATCTCACAAAGGCTGTGAAACAGCTTGAGCTAAAGGCAAGCTGAAACCAATAAAAACCTGCAGGACAGCATCCCATCTAGTGTGTTATAAAAGTTGGATGACCTTTCTCTTTGACTTGCAGCAATGTAATCTCTTCCAGATACAACCTGGGGCTGTCTCTGCTTCTTCAAGATCCTGCTTAAGGATCAAGGCTTCACAGAGGGACATTGTTTACAGGGACACCATAAAACAAAGCTCTTCCCACTCCATTCTAGTGGCCAAGAGTCAATAACAATTGTTTCTAGGAAAGAAGGAAAATCTGGAAGTGTCTTGAGAACAGAGAAAAGAGGGAGGGACACAGCAGCAGATTGTGGTTCTCTGGGAGCAGAGCCCTAGCTCTGGATGCAGCAGACCTGAGTCAGCTGGGCAGTGGGAGGAGGAGGGCTGTGCTTGGACAGCTGGGGAGCTTCAGAAGACACTTCAGTTTCAGCAGACTGCCTCAGTACAAGCTCTTCTAGTTATTGCCCTTCTAAAAGCAAGTTTCTTGCCCCCCATTTTTCACTCCTGCTTCAGCTGTGTTTGTGTTTAAAGCTGGAATTCCACACAGAAATTACCTTAGAGTAGCCAGTATAGAATTTAACAGAAGCAGTTCCACACATCCATAAATCTTTGTACACAGTGGGCAGACTCATGCACTCAGCTCCTCCCTCCACACTGCCTTTGAAGCAATCCTACAGGGTGAGCCCATGGCACCTCAAAGCCATTCTGTGAACAGTGAGAAAAAAGTTATTCCTGAGGACAGAGATAGGAAATATCTGTCTAAATCCTCACCTCAGCCTTATTATTTCAGCACGTGCCTGAGTGAATGACTGTTGTGAGAAGCACCTTTCCTCTTACACAATCCACTTGTGGGACCAACCAGTGAAAAGACTTGAAGGTATTAAAAGAAATGCAGTTATTAAAAGAAGCTCAACATTCCTCTCCATCCACAGGACAGACATCTGAAGAAGGGGGCAAGTTGAAGGCAGTGCCCTATTCCCTGTGTGCAAGGTCACCAGAAGACATGGCTCTGAGGGAGACTGCTCTGATGTGCTCAGCAAAGCTCTAGTGCTGCTGAGGGGGCTAAAAATCCTGTTAACTGCTCCAGCTGTTGTCACACAGGATGAAACTGAGCAAGATGTCTTGGCTTGGGAGAAGACAACCATTCCCAAAGAGCATGTTCTTTGCAACAGGATGGAAAAACACAAAGAGGTCGGTTTGCCAACTTGAGAGCAGGGATCATTCTATGTACAACACACAGATAAACATCCCCTGCCTCTCAGGAGCACCTGTGACACTGTGGGACTTCTTCCAAGGGAACTCACAGGAGTGCTGAAAACCAGCTGGAGGGAGGGCCTGCCAAAGGGAAAACTCACCCAGCACCAAGCAGATAGATGGCATCAGGTCAAAGGTTGCCACTGGATATGAACTTGGCACTAGAACTGGGGCCAGGGATGGAGAAATATCTGGAATCAGATAAGTCCCTGGCACCAGAGATAGTCTGGACAATCAGCTTTGGAAATGGCCACCTTTGGCTATCAGGACCCAAAGAAATCCTTCTGCCAGAGGTCCCTGTGGGCTCAGAGGTGTCACCCGTGGGCCAGCAATGGCAGCAGGTGGCAGTGTGCCCACTGCTGCATCCTAGAGTCCCAGACATCCACCCATGTGCCTCACAACCTGCCTTTGGAGCAGGGGGGAGCAGATGGTCACACCAAGATAGGACAGGAGGGAGAAATGAGGCTGCACTGCAGTTAGCCCAGGATTCTCACCCAGCCTGTTCACATTCTGCAGCCCTGACAGTCCTGTGGCCTCACCAGACAAGTGCTTACCACTAGATACTTTATTTTACTATTTAACTAAGTTTTCTCTGCCATAAAGTCAAATCCTAATTTCTAGTCCCATCACCAGTGGACAGAGAATAATTTCTTTCTTTCTTTCATCTCTGCAGCAATTTCTTACACACTGGAAAAGTGCATCTTCCCTCAGGCTTCTCTGACAAAAACAACACTTTCTTTTTCAGTCTTCCCTCATAAATCATCCTTTTTTTATGCCTCAGATCATGTATTCTCCTTTGGAGCCTCTACATTTGTCCACATCCTTTTTGAAGCACACTACTCAAAACTGGACACCTTCCAGCAAAGTATTACTAATTCCATGGAAAGCCAAGGGATTATTTTGAGTTTTACAGAACATTCATGTTAATACACTGTTTATTATTTGTAACTGTTTAATATTCTTGTTTCCTGTTTACTGATGTTTTTAGTGAAACATTCCTCCCCTTTGGCCCACACAGGTAATTATTCCTATTTTCATAAGCTGAACTTAAATGGACTTATTAGAAAAATGGCCTTAAAAAGCATATAAATCAAGACTGATTTTTAATCCTTCCCCTCAATGCATCTGTAACCCCTTTGGCATGACTCTCCAAGGCTCCTGTTCTGCTTAATTATTGACACTTTTGGATACTCCTCTCGACATTCTGCTTGAATATTGTCATTTTTCAGCCTGTTACAAGTCCTCTTACTGTCTATAGTTTGAGTTAATGATCTCTGCAGCCTTCTATACAGGCAGCCCTGGATACACAGTTTGGCAGACATCAGGGAGCAAGGGCTAAGCAGAATCTTCTTCCTACCCTCTGCCAGGGGAAGCAGAATGCCCTGACATGATTGCCATCAAAAATGATGGGAGTTACTCAAACTAGGCAGCTGAACAATCCTTTCACAGATGGAAGCTGCACCAGCACTTAGCATGAAAAATCTGTTTTTATAACAAATTCCATTATACCATACATCCTATTTCTAAGAGTGCCTACTGATGCCAATGGAAACAGATGCCTTGTCCTTGTAAATGACTCTGAGGAGTCAACTCCCTGACACTGCTCTTTAGTTCCCTTTCTCAGCAAGTGTCCCAGTTCTGCAAGAAAAGTCCCTTTTCTAAGAGAGCAAAACACCTTTTCACACTGTCATGACCATCGCTAGAGCACTCACTCCAGGCTTTCATCTTCTTGCTTGAATAAACCCCTCTCTACTCCCTGACTACCTTGCAAACCCCTGAGTGTGACAGCTGGTGGGACTGCAGCCTTCCTCAGCCAGGAGGTAGGTGCTGATGTGCATCACAGCTGCAGAACAGCAGGAGGAAGGTTCCCTGCAGCAGGTGACAGACCTGCCACATCTTTACCTCAGTCCCAGAACTCCACCCTGTCCTCCCACTGGAGAGCCTCCTCTCTAGCATCTCTCACAATATTCCCAGAGGGAAGCACAGCTTCCTGTAAGCAGCTGGTCCCTGTGTTATCCACATGAGAACTGGCCAGTTTCTGAAAGAAACATCTATTTTTAAACTAACCTTTGAGCTCAGAAGCATAAAAATCTCAACTGCCATGCTCTTGTCAGAGAGGTTTTTTTCCACTTGACCAAACCCCTCTCCTGCCTCCATTTTTCATTTCTTCAGTTGCAAGCAGGACAGCTATAGATTGTACCTAAAACTGCAACAGTGGATCTTTTCATGGTATAGAAACAGTATTAAATGACTTTTAATTCTTTCAGAATCTACTTGTACAAGAAAATTCTCAAATATCAACTTGAAGAAGAGATTGTTGGGAATGAGGGGACCTGTGCTTGGCCTGAAGAAAGAACACCCTGTTCACAAGAGGTAAGATAAACAGAAGCTGGAAGCATCTCCCTTGTCATGAAGGCAGATGGAGACACATTACTCCAGGTCAGCACTAGTTAAGTTGCTTTGGATCATGCAGCAAAGCCATTCCAGGGTCTATTTTTCATTCATATTATTGAGATCTATGTTTAATATTTTTTTGGTGCAATGCTGTAACCTCTTCAAAGAACTGATAATCAGTGGCCTAATGCTGTTGCCTCTGCACAATTCTTGCCAGTGTCCACACCCTTAGGACATGTATATTGGAGGATTAACTAATCAGAGCTGCTTTTGGCTCCAACTGCAGAGATCTTTCTATACAGAGGGGTTGCTTGAGGAACTGCATCCAATCCAGCAATGAGTCTTGCATGGACACTGGCTGGGTCATGACAAGAGAGAAGCCATTCAGTGGATGTTTGAATAGCTCTGTCTTTCTAAAGCTCTCAGCTTCACAAAGTTGAGAGTCAAAGGTGGTTCTCCTCATTCCCTGGGAGAAGTGTTGTCTCACTGCTGAGGTGATACATTCCATAGAGCCTTCCTAGAAACTGGGGTCCTTCCACAGGTTTCTAGAACTGAGAACTTCTACCCATGGCTTTTAAAAACCTGGATTCAGTAACTACTAGTAAACTGAAGTGCTAGTTACTGTAGAAGGCAGAAAGAGATATGCCACTGTTTTATTAAGCAAGCTACATGTTAAGTACATACATTCTTAACATTTCCTGACTTGGAGATTATCATCTTACATGGGGGAGGAAAATAAGTTGAGTGCAGATTTTCTTAGGTTTAAAACAAACAAAAACTCCCAGCCTCAGCCCATCTGCTATCAGATCAGGTCGTGCTGACATAACACATTCAGAAACAAAGCTGGAGCCTCCAGACACAGGACATTGCTATTTTCTCCTGAGCAAACTAAGTAATTGGGAACAGCAACAGCCTTCACTTCTGGACAGACACGTCTGGAGAGGAGAGAAACACACACCCTGACAATGAACTGTACAACTGCTTTCTAAAGGAGGAGACAGCAAAACTTGGGATTCCCAAGTTCAATTTAAACTGCATTAGAGGAATGTTCCCTGTTACTGCAGACACCTTTCCATGCACATTGTATTCCTCCATGCTCCAGCTTCTCCTGCTCCTCTCCTAGCTGTCTCCTACCATCACTTCTCAGCCTGTCCTGCACTATTGAACATTTATAAATATGCCCTATACTTCACTTCTTCTGTCCCCTCTCCCACCCACCAGAGACACTGATAACTTCTCCTTTTATTTTTAATAGGCATCCCCTGGTGACTTAATGTATGGGGCTGCCTCAGCCAACAAAGCAATGGGTCAAATTCAGCCTTGAATTACCTCCCACAGATTCAGTGGAATAATGCCAAGGATAAATTTGGCTCTAAGGCTTTTGTTAGAGAAGCAGTTGTTTGCATTCCCAAGTAATCTGCTAAATAAAAAGCCATCTAGCAACGTGGGGAGTACAATGGCACAAGCAAACCTCTGAACCTGATACAGACAAAACAAGGAGCAGCCAAGAGCAATAAACTTACAAGGCAATGCAGATACCTTTGACTAGGGCCAGACAGACATTAATTGGAGGCCAAGATGAGTAAGCCTTACCACTCAGAGTAACATGGTCATCTCTGGAGGCACGCTGAGTTTCTTTTAACTGGATCTCTGAGCTCACATCCACTTTTCTTCCAGACAACTGTAAATAGGCTTTGAGAGAGGCAGGTACTTTGACTGTAATAGAACCTGATATAATGTAGATGAAAGCTGGTTAGTTTAACATTGATAGCAAAGCACAAAACAGGCAATTACTCAACTAACTGGAATCAAATAGTAGTTTGTGGTTTGTGTTGGTTTGGTTTTTTTATTCCAAGAACCTTCAGACACAGTAACCTCTTTGTGTCTGAGAGGATAAATGAAGATACTTCTCTTTGCTTTACTGCATGGGCATAAAAAAAACCCATAAAAATCTCACCTCTTCACATCCTTGAACAGATGCAGGCCCAGAAGTGACAAACCAGTTCAGACTGTGTATCACTAAAATAGAAACTCCTAACAACATTGCAGCTCTGGTGGCCTGAATAATACTATACTTGAGATTAAACCCAGAAGTTCTGACCTCTGCTTCCCCCACATAAGTGCTTCTGTGCATAAGACTGCAGGCAGGCACTGGGCCCCTACCCTGCCCACATCAGGCACGTTTGGAATCCCTCAGTACCAGTGTCTGGAAGCCAGTAAAACAAAAAACCTACCAACACTCAGACTTTTACACACATGCTCCTTAGCTTTTGCTCCATTTCAACATCTACTTTAGAAAAACATAAAAAAAAAAAGTGTCTTTAAAGACACCCCAAAAGCTGAAATAGACTATGATAAGAAAACTGTTTTAAGTGATTAACTGTTCTAAGTGATGTTACAAAGAACCAGGAGAAAGCAAGCCCAGCCATGCAATTTCACTTCAGCAGAATCACATGCCTGAGAGCCCTGATGAGCAGGTAACTGTCAGTGCCATCTAGGCCTAAACTCTGCTGGGCACTCAACAGCCTGGGGAGAAGAACTGGAAAAGCTCTGCATCTTTGGGTCCTCCTTGGAGAGCTGCTCAGTGATGTGACTCATAAAATCCAAGCCACATGCAGCTAATTTAGCATGAATGGGACATTTTCTACACTGCAGCTGTCGGCAGCTACTCTGAATTTACAGGGTAAACAAAACCAGAACTTCATCAACTTTGCCTTTACTAAACTGTGCTGCCAGGAGAGATATCAGGCCATGTTTGGAAAAGAATATTCATTAGCTTTCAGTAATCACATTCCTCTTTGCTACCAATTCAAAGTGACATTACCTTCATAGTAAATGGTTCAAAAGGTAACTAAGAAATGAGAGAAATAAATTGCTTTGCACCAATGGAACCAGAAGAGCTTCTGCAGAGAATGGCCCAGCAGTGCTCATTGTTCCCACTCTGAGATTTAAAAGGGCACAGGCATTGTCTCCCAGACCAAATACCATTTCACTTTAATCACCTCAAGTGCCTGACATGATGTTACAGTCAAGTATTAAAATACTGTAGCTTTTGGGTTGGTTTTTTTTCCAAACCTAGGCTAACAAAATGTCTTTGTCATTTATAGTCTCATAGATTTTGAATGACAAAAGTATGACTCCAAATTTAGGAGTGAGTTTTTAATTAAGATATTCAAGTGATTAATCAGGAGAAAAAAAAAACAGGAGGAAGAATAGAATAAATCTTTGTTTTTCTGCCCTCCAATTTCAATAATGGGACATCTCTCTCAGAAAAGACAGGAAAATTAAGTGTGTGCCAGCTGTCACTCTGCACATTCATGTACCAGCACCACAGAGTCAACTGCTCAAGGTAAAGGAGGATTGCAAGCCTGCAGAATTTTGCTGGGTAAATCAAACAGGAGAAAAATAAAGTATTGAAAATAGAAAAATTCTGTAATGCATTTTAACTACCATTGCCTCTTACAGAGTTTACTATAGCAAATTATTTATGTACATTTTATAATAATGAGGTAAGAAAAAAAATGTAGATAACCAACAATCACAAATTAGTTTTTTCCAGACAGACAAATAAAAATCCTTTGCCCCTTTTTCTTTTACATCATAAGCTACCAGAGAAGGTATTTGTTTTAGTTTGCTAACCTTTCTGGGATTTCAGATCCACTTTTCTTAATTGACTGACATAAACATCTATTGATCCATGATTTGTAGAAGCTTTTAGACTTCCATCTGATGAATCTAAAAAAGAAAAAGGAAATCCAAGAACTTGAGTATCATTCACTCTTTTTAAATAAGAATCTGTCAGATTCTTTCTTTGTACTTTGAACTAATTTTGTCAGTTCTTCTGTGTTGGAGAAATATCTGAACTTCATGCTTACAAAAGCAGGTTTCTAAACAAAATATCTCCCCAGTCCAGAACTGTGGCATACACTGGTCCCAGAGCCATAGCCCTGCAGTTGGTACTGGACTAGTAGCACCTAAAAGTCCTGAACAACACTCCCCTCTTTCTACAAGGATGGAATTATCTTCATGTGAAGATCAAGCACTAATTTAAACACTGGTTTAGTTTCCAGAGGAGTTGATTTGCTCAAGCTCAGCATGGGGAGAACTTTCCCCATGGAAAACCCCAGCAGTGGGGCATGGTAACCCTTGTTACACAGGGGAACTGTGCATCAGGCTTGATAAAGGCTCATTAACTCCATCTACATGTTAATTGTTTGTAATAACCACTGCACTCCCATACACATAAGAAACCAGCATTTGCTTTGCCCTGGAACCTACATTTTCTTCTGTATCATTATTAGCTGAAATTTCCAATATCAAAATTTTCTGAAGTGACAGTTTTACAAATACCCTTTAAAAAACCTTAATTCTGCACTTCAGAAGTAGTCTTTAATTACTTGCAATGTATTCCAGTTTTAAATACATACATTTGCACAATGTTGAAGTCCTAAAGAGTTAACTTTTGAAATACTGGAGACCAATAACTGACAAAAATGGCAAAGAAATTATGAAGGAACTCTAGAGAAGCATAAAAAAACTACTTATATATGTGAGCAAAAGGCAGTGAAGTGGAATATCTCTTTGGATACAATGCTGGAAATGGAAATATTGGCAAGAAATCTTGAAAGACTGATATTCTTCTTAGTTCCTGGATGTGCATGGCAAAAGAAACACAGCCAAACTTTCTAAAGTTAAACTTAACTTTAAAGTTAAACTTAACTTTCTAAAGTTAACTTTCTACAGCTAAAATAACAGAATCAAACCTGAATGAAGCTTCCCATTTTTAAAAGTGAAAACATTAATGAGAATGAACCTGATTAATCATAACAAGGATGTCAACATTAATGCCTCAAGCTTGCCACACAGTCTTAGCTCTAAATAAACTCATCTGGAGCTTTTCTGATCTGAAAGCTCAAGCACAGATGTCAAAGATCCCTGTATTACATAAAACAGTCAAAACATGGAAAGGGATTATTATCCCACAGCTAAAACTGATTTCCTTGGAGAGAAAAGTAATTAGAAAAAGAAAAAAAAAGGCAGTCAATCTGTATTTAGCTGAGAAACTGAGACCATCTGGCTAAGAAGAAAACACTAACAACTAGCATTGGATGTGAACATTTCTGCCATCTCAAGTGTTTATGTTAAATAAATTCTGTTCCAAATCTGGAAAAAACCCACAACTTTTCATTAATTGAAATTAATGAACTAAAAAAAAAAAGTATTTGCTTGTGTTTATCCCATCTTAATGTCAAAGATGGTCCCTAGACTCAGCCTAACTTTGCAAAGCCCAGTGGGAGCTCTGCTATCAAAAGCTACCCAGTGCCTTGCTCAACTGCAGAAGGCTGACAGCCACATTGGGAAAGGATCTCCATCAGGGCTACTCCTGAAAAGAAAGAGGCAGAACCATCTGTGAGAAGTCAGCTCCTTTTTCCTTGTGGATATTTCCCTCTGAGAAAGGAGAAGCAAAGGAGGGATCTCAGGGAAGGCAGGACATACCTACTGTGATACTCCCTGTTTTGCTCTGTAGGCTGGTGTTACCTGGCAGGAAAATAAAAGGAGAATAAATGTCAAAAGCATGTTAAATTGCTTCCTGAAATGATAACAAAGGCTGAAGTTATGTGATCCTATACAAGGTCATTATAGTTTTAGATCTGATTTGCATATAAAAGCAAAATACCATAAATCAGTTACACTGCTTTGTAAACAGATCTCACCACTTGGGTACCAACGATTCTAGCCAAGAAAAACACTGAATAAAGCTCAGTGCACAGACTGGATGTGGGGGAGAGAGAAGCACAGAGGCACTGCAAGGCTCAGGCCCAAGATTCTTACTTGAGGGCATTATTTTTTTAACAGTTCTGATGCATGCAACAGCTCTAGGGATGATTTAAGCAGTTTAACAGGATGACTAAAACAGTTTCTATTTTCTTCTGTTATATACTTAGATACATACATGGCCCCTTCACACTGAAGGGATTTAATTTATCCTCAAAAACTACTACCTGGCCTCACTGAGCATTACCTACTCCCTCCAAACTAACTTGTTGTGGTCCCATACTCCCTAATGGGAGGGTGAGAAGAAACAAGACCAACTCTTCTCATGGCAAAGCAGCAAGAAGGGCTGATAGTTACAAGTTGCTATAATGGAAATGATTAAAAAAAACCAAACAAACAACCCAAAATAAACCAACTGTCATGCAATCTCTGTGCTTGAGAGTGTTGAGAGCTCAACCAGACAAGGCATGAGCAAATCTGCTCTAATTGAGCTCCCTCAAAGCATTAGTTTGAACTAGGTGCCAAATTCCTTTCCAGCTTAAATGGCTTTGCAGAGAAATTAATAGTGAATGCAACTCAATCCAAGACTTTGGCACAGCTGCAAGGAGGGGTTTTCTTTTTCTCCCATGTGCCCTTCTGTGGAGAAGCTTCTCTCTCACTTTATTGCCCGTGGATGAAATGCTGCATTTCTCACTCAGAGCTGCTGTTTTGTTTTTCAAGCATCAACTAAAAAGTTCAGTGGCACCTGACATCTCTAATGCCTGGTGCAGAACCTGATGGATGAAAAAGGTTCAAATCAAATTTCTTCAAAATAATGCATTTTTCATTTGCCATTGAAACTTGGGGCATGCAAAAGAGACTCAACTCATGGCTCTTGGGCAGGGTTGTCAAGTTTGTGCTGCCCTGACTTCAAAGTTCAGTCAAAAGCAATGAAGTGCAGCTCAGTTATGTGCACAGATGTGCTGATTTGATGCCAACTATAACATCAGCCTATTGTCAGCTATATGGAAATGGGCTTCATTGGCCAAGAAACACTCTGTCCAAATATTTACAAACAAAACTAAACTATTTAAGTCTCTGCATCTTGAAATTGAAGCCTGTGATCAATATTTTTCTAACAAGATGATAGGTGGTTATCTTTTCTGCTAATAGATGTGTATGCATAATTATATGTGCTATATAATAAATTAAAACAATATAAAGCATTTGCTCTTACTATTAAAACATAAGATTGAGGAGCACAAGGTTTTGCAGAGAAAAAATGAGCTAGGAGGACCCAGCAAAATGAATGTGCAATTATTTTTCAAAGAAACAGCTAAAATAACATGAGGTGTTCCAGACCCTGTTAGTAGAGAGCTCATGAAAAGAATCCTGATGTAAGAAATGTCTGTGTAATCTGGATACACTTTTATTTGGTTCCACAAATAGAAATTGCACAAACATATTTGTTGCCACAGCTAAATTACAATGAGGCATTACTAAGGAAGTCACAAAATACAGCATGCAATATAATTTTCTTAACCAAGAAAATAAAAATAAGCTTTTGGACATAGACAGAGGCATGAACATGGTCACAAACTGAGCATTCCACAGTATCATTATGTTAGCTTGAAGTTAGAAAAAAACAAATGAGAACAGAACTTATCAGACAGAAGTACTAGTAACAATACAGCCTATGTGTTAGAAAATACAAGAAGGATAATGTAAAATATCTTATTTCTGCTTATGTGTGCTGAGGTGACCTTCACCTAACAGGGATAGAAACTGTTCTGAAATTTAACTGGACAGAGGCTGCTCCTTTACAGCAGAAACAAGAGTCATTTCTCAAGGAAGGTAACACAATTTCCACATTTTTTACAAGGCATGTAGCTGGAAGTCTGGAACTCAACTGATCTGAATAATTTCCACTCCTTGTACATCCTCCAGTTTGTTTTTCTTAGTGTTAAAACACCACCAACTCATTACAGCACAGTCAGAAATCAGTGAGTTTTGTTAAACTAGAAACCCACAGCAGATGACAGCCTTGGCTGCTGGTTATATAGAAGACATTTGGGTCAATTAGTTTGAGTTCTGGGCTAAGGACATCAAAGGGTGGACTTTAAAGCACTACTACTCTATTAGGATAGACTCTCTGATAAAAAATTCTAAATATCACCAAGTTCTACCATAGTTCTTCACAGATCTATGAGTTACTTCATAGAAAATAATGGAGGGAGGGGAACAGCAGCCTTTTTCCTGCTTTGATTACAATTCTCATTGCTGAATTTTAAATCCTTAGTATGCATGATGTTTTTCTCCTAAAATATACACTCTGCTGTTTCACAAGTGTTTATAAAGCACACACAGTACAGCATGTTACACAGTAATCATCACTTCAGTCTTGTTCTTACACTGTGCACTGCTGAGTCAGGCCATAGCATTAGTCCATTTGTTACTGTGAACATCATGAGCACCTTCAAAGCAGCTAAATGTGACAGTAGCCATGTGACAGTGACTGCCTTCTTACCATGAACACTTCCCAGCAGAATGTCACCAGCCACTGAAGACAGATTTGATGACTCTGCATAGAGATACTTTGTCTTCAGCAGCCCATCTTCAGTGGAAATGTTGATGGATGTCCCCTGCAGCTTCTCTATATTCACACTCTAAGAGAAAGAAACTTCAGTCAACAGAATGGAAAACTTGTCACCACGGATGAAAAGGCAGTGGGAAGAAACACAAGGAGAGGCTGAAGAACTGGAAAGCAGTTGTTCATGCAGAACAAACACAATTAAGTTCTTAGTTAAACACTACAGAAGACAAAACAAAAGCATTTTCACCCAAGAGCCTTGATGAACAGCTCAATGATTCTTTACAAGGTTCCTATGAATTATTATATCCATCATGCCCAAGTAGTCACAAATGAGTAAAGTAAAAACTGGATTTATTTGTAAGAACCAAAACACTTCATTTTGACCAGTAAAAAAGGAACAGCTTACCTAAGGAATGACTTGCCATTTATACAGTGCCATGACACAACACTGGCAATCAGCTCCCTGCCACAGGCACTGAACCATCCTGTCTCTGTTCCATACAGCTATTTATGTGGATTTTTAATATCTCACTTCATATACATAGCTCTGCTGAAAAGCCACAGCTACTCTAATTGTTCATACTCCCTCAGTTAATGAGGCCTCTCCTGTTCAGCCTGAGCTTCAAGTTACACAGAGCCTTACAAGGTGAGGGCTAAGGTGTCCATTTCTACTCTCCCATTGAAATGACAAGGAAGTACAAGGCTTCTAAAAGTTGCACTGTGGATGGATTTGCAGAATAAAAGGTGGTGGATGAGATTCTCTGTGTATGAGTAACCAGCTGTGTGATGTAACCTCTGCCTCTCTGAACAAAACAGAACAAGCCTGTGCAACTATCATATCAATTTAATGCTTTCCTTCCTCAGTTAAACTGTGATGGAGCCATCAAGAGTTCACACATAACCCCCACTGCATTTGTTTTCATTTTCCTTATAGAGACTGAATTGCTCAAAACCTTTATTCTACCTGAAATAATGTATGGCCTTCTAGATCAACCTGTGCCTGCACAGAATTGTTGGGGCTGGAAAAGCCCCTTGGGACCATCAGCCCTGCTCTACACAGTTCATCCCTAAACCATGGCCCTCAAACCCACATCCAACCCACCCTGAAACCTATGAATTTTTGGCAGAACACAGGTGTTTGGCTCTGCTAAACAAGCCTTATAGAATGGTCTCCATAGCACAGATTTGCTACTGACTCAAGTCAAACACATTTGATTATTTTTGTCCATCGAACCACCAGGTTTTCTGGAAAAATTCCTTCCCCTGAGAGTAGAGCTTTGGTAGTTGCAGTTACTGAGCTTGACCACGTGCTCAAGTTCCCCAATTTCTCACCCTTTAAAGAAGTGTCAGCCTATCTTCATAAATCAGACCAAGAATGTTTTTACACCTGACCACATTTTCAAGATGAAATTTAACATCTTACTCTGTTTAAATATGGTATAAACACCACCTACCCCACATATTCCTCTCAGGTTTCCTTTTTGTCTATCCTTGCTTACATATGTCTTCTCCATTTTCTCTCAAAAATAATCTAAGTGCTTGGTGTCTTTCACCACATCCTCTCCCTCTCCACCTCCAGAAGGGGGCTGGAAAAGCTGGCAGAGGCATAATTACACACTGATGACTACAAGTGATGGAAGGAAAATCTCAGACAAAAACACACAAGACTGAAGGCTGAGTGATTATTATTAACTGAGAAATCTCACACTGCCCTTGCTAACTCTCCAGCAGAGTTTGTTCAGAGCTCCAATAAGATAAGCCAAAATACTGTTCCATAGCTGTAAATTCCTGTCAGAATTACTCACTGACTCAAGTTACTACAGGTTTACAGTGGAAAGAGTGACCTGGAGCAATATTACAGACTATATAAATATTTATGATCACAAAGCAGCACTTTAACTTCATCTGCATGAGGGTTGTTTTGTTTCAGAAGGACGTTATGTCTGAAAAAAAGGGTTTTAAACATTAAAGACTCAAGCCAAAACAACTGTATTTCTTATGTTCATGAGCTGCATTTTCTGGTAGATGTAAATCTAGTTCTTTTACTACCATTGCCTTGTTTTTGTCAACACCAGCAAGATGCTATTTGGAGTAACTCCATGGACGGACTGCCTTGGTGTGATGGAGCAGTTGAGGATAACTGACTAAGCAGTAAGCACAGCCCTCATGTAAGAGCAGCACAGTGCAGGTCTGTTGTGAACAGCTGAATCCACAGCAGTCAAAGCACTTCCTAGATTGCATCAGTCTTACTGGTAGAAAGCAAGGATTTCAGATCCAAGAGACACCTCTGCAGGAAGATGAAAAGAAAGCTGTAAACTCCCTCTGCCCCTTTGCCACCCCCTGGGGCTGCTAGTGGTTCAGGTTGGAACCCAACTCCACTGACTAGCAGTGGTCCTAAGGCAACTGCAGATCAATTAGCACTGATCAGTCCAACTGTGGCATCAACACCCACCTCACTACAGCCTTCCTGGTAGTTGTAGAGTGTTAGGGTCTCCCTGAGCCCCCTTTTCTCATGGCAACTTGCTTAATTCACAGCAGGACTTGAGGAACAGCTTAGAGCTGACTCTGTGCAAGAGAAAACAGGATCTCAGAAGCCATGGCTCTGTGCAAGTGAAACTAGGATCTCAGAACCCAGTCCACAAGGGATACAACAGCACCAAATGCCACTTGACAAAGGCAATTTTCACCTCCAGGAATTTAACAGGCTGGTCTCAATTCTGTCCTTGGCTATGGAGAGCTCCCTGCACCCCGATTCTCCTCAGTGCTACTGGTGTATGGGTACTTGCTGAGTGTGACACACTGCTGCAGGCATCCAGACCAGTCCCAGCCTCAGCCTGGCTCCACAAGTTCATTCTGCAGTCCCAGTGTCACCAGCTGCATGGGCACCACGAGGCCCCAACACTCAAATTTTCCTAAAATCCAGACATGGTCTGAAAACTGTAGGATTACGGAAGGGGGACCAGCTCCAGATGATTTGAAATAAAGGGCAATTGACTCCTAGTGGCAAGAAATAAAACCAGGTTAGAGCAGTATGAGCTTTGTCTCATACTGCCATCTGCTGAAATAAGCTAACTATGGAACTCCTTCCCTGTTCATGGTTCTCACTGCATCTCAAAATGACATGTGATTTTCATCCTCAGCTGCAAAGAAATATAGAAAACCTTCTGCCCTTCTTACACCCATAATGCTGGAAGTACACAGCATGTACACAGTCACACCATCCTTCACAACACACTAAAATAAACTCAGGAGCCTCATTCAGAATTCAGGTGCCTAGGTATCAGCCAGGTGAAGCATTTCAGCTTCTTCTGAGGGTGTGTCTAATGGAAACTGGAGGGTTGTAGCAGCCAGAACATGCTCTGTGTTGATGGAATCATCACATGTTATTACTGCTCCCTGGGGAGCCTGCTTACTAACCCAGATCAAGTGAAAGATAGTACAAATCAGACAAATATAGAGTCATAGAACTGTCTGGGTTGAAGGGAGCTGCAGAGCTCCCCCAGCCCAACCCCTGCTGAGAGCAGGGACATCTCAGCTAGAGCAGGGTGCTCAGAGCCTCCTCAAGCCCACCTGCA
>JANHGL010019080.1:0-34276 GCA_024611195.1 Ceyx melanurus | reverse complement strand
CAGGAGGCATCGTGTGAGCGCCGTGGAGTGGAAGGAGCGGTGGCTGGAGGTGCTGCCGTCCAGAGAGCCGGGCAGGCTGGAGAGCTGGGCAAAGAGGAACCTCATGAATCATAACATCATACAATCCGCCAGTGTCTCTCTCTTGCTAACCTGGATGTTTTTAACAGGCTATTAAATTCATTGGGTGGCACTGCTTTTTGGGTTTGGGCAACTTACCAGTTTACTAAATAAAGACTTGATTTTTTTTTTTTTAAATTTCCCCTTCTTCAGTAATTCACCCAAGCCCCTGACAGTTACAAAGCCAACCGAGTTACTGCTGTAAATATAAACAAAAAATGCTGAAGGATAATGTAGAGGTTGGGAGTTTTATGTCTGAATTAATTTTGAGAAGGCATAAAATTACTTGAAAAATATAAATAACTGAATGGAACAGTCAAGGGAGAACTTAAATCAAGGGGGCACAGTAGGGATCCCATATGACAGAAAAATAAAGCTATTTTCCTGACATATTATACTGTTACCACTGTGAAACACCAAGAAAATTTTCCTGGGCTCCAGCTGAGATGGAAACCAGCCAGCAGATAGCTTTGATCATTAGGGAAAATTTATACTTAGAGCAGCTTAAAAAACAGCTTTTCCTTTAGAAAAAAAAAAAAAAAAGGCTAATCACTCATCTGTTTTTATAGCTGCTAATAAAACACTGGCCTTCTGTGACCCTTTTCATTCAAAGTACTTCAGAGAACACACCAAACAATTCAGACATTATTTCCAGCAGTGTTTTTCTGTGTGGCTCTGCTGGCCATTCTATACTGTTCACCTTTACACTACATGTCTGTGAGAGAACAGGGCTGTGGACCTACATCTTGTCAAGATTCCAGCCTAAATGACTTAGGGGGGGTGAGAACTGCAGTTTAAAGCATGTATAGGCTCCAATGGACTTTTTGAGTCCCTTACAGCTTGACCCATGAATAAAGGATTATGTTTGGGATGAATGGTCTCTGTTTTCACACTCTCCCACCAGCGTGGAGCTGAAGACATCCAGGAGAGCCACATATTCCTGAAGTGAATCACAGCCTGCAGACTGTAGAAGGTGTGGGGGGAGCTGCCTATCCCAGAGCAGATGGATGAATAGGGCACAGGGATACCAGTGAGCTTTGGAGATCAGCTTTAAGCCTCTGTTTAACCACTCTGAAATACAATAACTGTAGACCTCCCTGCTCCTTCAGAGGTGAATCTGTCTGATCCACATGGATCACCCCCTCCTGCCAGGCTTTGGAGGTGTTCAACTATGGCCAAGGTTTTCTCTGCCTGTGTGGGCAGCACCTTCCAGTGTTCTCAGTGCCAAAGGGCTTCTGAGCATTAAAGGGCTTCTTTTGCTGTAAGTGTATTATGCAGGAAAACACACCCAAGGATTTAAAAGCAGCACATTCAAAATAACATGCAGGAAGCATGGCAAGTAAAAGGACTTTTTGGTGAGGTGTCAAGGCAAGGATGACCAAAAAAAAATATAAAAAAATATCCATCTTGTTTCTTTTGTAGAAAAAGGGGAAAAAGCGACTGCCAGCTTGTCTTTAATTTAGGGAAAGTGAAGATCAACACATCTAGTTCTGCTGGAACAGCTCAGGGCTCCGAAGGAGGACTGTGTGGACATCACAGCAGTCTGAAAAACACGAGTCACAGAGCTCATGAGATTATGAATGAAGCAGAGCAGTGGAGAGGATTTTTCTTGCCAGTAGATGGCAGAAGACCCTTTTACACCACTTTGCTCATCTGCCCCATTTTGAAGGTGTCCTTCATTGTGTGGTGACCCAACTTCACCATTATTATATAGGATTCAAAAGGCACGAGGTTTACAAAACTTAGAGCTGCCACAGTCTGATAGGCAGCAGAGTGCTAACAATTTTCTGTAAGATTCAGAGAACTACAAGGGATAGAGGTGTACTACATGCAGCAAAAAGACCCATATTTTTACAAAAGAATACTGAAGAGTGCTTACCTTCATGGTTCTTGTTGATAGTGTTTCAAATCATACCTTGATGATCTGGCAATCCTGGATAGCTGACCTAGCTTCAGTGCTTCCACAAGGAATTCATCCATGTATTACTGAATCCTCACTCTGTTTATCTTAGAGTATACATCCTATGTTTTGGGGGACAGGATGCTTTCTAGTTCTCTCCCATTGAGCAATGGGAACTGCTGAAAACCCTAACTTGGAGGGAAATTGCAACAAAATACTTGAAAAATCAAGAGTTAGCAATGTTTTTCCCCCATTCCCAGCCCAGGAAGGCTGCACTCCCCTGAACCCTACCAGCCACATCCCACTCCTTCTACCCCATCCCAACCTCCACGTGTGAAGCCTGGCTTCACATCTGCCAAATTTAGTCTGATCAAGAAGCCAGATTAAAACAGAAAGTTTTTATAATCACTGGTTTAATACCTCCTATAGAGCAGGCCCACAGATGCAAACAGCAGCATGCTCATGTTTGATTCTGAAAATGGGATTTTGAGACAGAAATTGCTTTATACAACATGCTTTTAGGGTTTCTTCCCTGCTTTTGATGCATTACACATGGGCTACTGCATTTTACAGAAAAAAAATGACTGACACACAAAAAAAAACCCAAAACAAAACAAAAAAGCTAGCTTGAAGAAGTCCTCCTCACATTAAACTCTGCAAAAAGTCTTTAAAGACCATATGAGAAAGACAAGAGCTAGTATGAACAAAACTATTTCGATTCAGAACTGATTACAGCAGAGAATCTCCCTGTAACACTTGTCGAACCAAGTTTTAACATCCGGAAATTTGAAAAGACCCTGCAATGAGCACTGCAAATATATTGGACATGCTGAAATGAAGACAGACAAAAGTATTTTTTAATAAAAAAATGGTCTTTATTTCTTCAATACAAGGTAAACCACTATTGCAGTTTAAGACCAACACAAAAGTTGGACAGCAAATTGCTTAACAGTCTCCTAAAGGCTGAAAAGAAAGAAACCCATGAAAGCTAAAAGTTATGCAGTATTTCAAGTATAACATCTAAAAAAGATGAAATGATCCCTAAACTTATAGATTAACTAAGTACCTCTGCAGAAAATGTGTTAAAATCCACATTTGCTAGGATACCATCTTACCTTGTTGAGAAATACAGGTCTCCAGAAACTCAAGTATTCAACAGACTCTTTGGCCTGTCAGTACCAGGAAAACTGTTACTGGATACAGAGCATCCTTTGTAGTCAGGAATTCTGACTGACAGCCATTTCCTTACATTTTTGATTGCAATTTTGCATTCCAACTTAACCAAGCCCCCCCTGCTGTATCTCACAACCATTTCTTGAATAGTTCGCTCAGATATCCTTGTGCAAAATGGGAAGCAGGACATGGAATGGTACTGGAAGACAACAGAGCCTTGTGTTTAGAAAGTCAGCAGTGCTGGCAATCAGCATAAAAATGTCTAGGTTTACCAAATAGGAATGAATTTCACCTTTAAAACACCTGGCTTTTTTTTTTTTTTCTTTTTCTCTCCTTTATTTTATAAAAGGACACCTGCAGTAGTAAGGAAACTGAATTTGCAATCACTTGTAGTTATAAAAAGCACACACATTCCTCCCATTTTCTTACACTTGAAGATCAAGGGAATGTCTGTTTCATAATGTAATAATAATAATAATAATATTATGCACAGTTTAAAATATTTTCTATTACAAAATACAGTATACAAGAGGCGAGGCTAAAGTCTAGTACTTGACTATACTCCAAAGTATTAGCATTGAATAATGTAAAAACCATATTACATGGTATGACTAGATGGGAATTTTTACAGCTTTGATGCTCCAAGTCACTGGGATCAAAGGTATCTTGTTCAATAAAGTCTCCTGAAAATAGTAAACTTGTGTATTTCCAAAGAAGCTTTAAAAGATTAAAGCACAGCCATAGGTCATACCAAACCCAAGAACCCACTGCAATAACTGGGGCTACAGAAATGACTCCAGAACCAGCAAATGCAAAATATACAAATAGAATGAAATGTTTTATCACATTTTGTCCAACATGGGTGGGGAGAAATCCCATGAGAACATCACATTGAGGAACTTCTGTGCTTCAGATTGCTCCTTAGTAATTCATCCTCTCAAGCTAATATGAATCTAAAGTAAATAGCTTGTCAGGTCTTAATTTTGGGGGGTGGGCCATGGAGGGAGGTGGGTGGGGAACAACAGAACAACACCTCAACACCCCCACCCCCCCAAGCCTGTCTGCAATATCAATTGCAAGGCATCAATGTAAACAGAGCAAAAGACAGTACTTCTGCATCAACATCAAGACTAATCAGCATTATGGTTAAAATCTGTGCAGTCAACTACCAAAACCATTTCAATCCTAAACAAGCTTCTTTCCTATGCCAAAAATAACTTAAATCCTAAACAAGCCCATGTTGCTTCTTCCCTATGCCAAAATACTGACTTTGGGCTAACTTCATTTGCACACTGACCTGCACTTTCCTTCTCTGAGATCTCCAAGAGTTCCTGTTTCAATGGAGAAGCAGTTGAGTGTCTTGGATCTCTGAAAAGTGCCAGTCTTAAACATGCATGCTTTAGATTTAAATCTACATCACTAACTCGTGAGCTATACTGGGAAATTTAAGGCTGTATGTATGTCAGTTTACACAACAATCAGTAATAACTTTAAGAGGCTACATATAAAATTCTATAAATAAAAATATAGGAGCAAAGTCTGCTTAACCTGTACACAGAGAGCAAGTGGGTAAGAAATCAGGAATTAAGTAATTCTATAAAGAATGGCATTTTTACTAGAAACACAGATGACAAGTATATACAACATTTCAACCTCCACATACAACTAGGGAAACATTTACAAGGGTTTGGGTATGCAACTGAACAACCAAGTCAAAAAATACACTTAGAAAAAAACTAAGCCTCACCAGTTTCAAAGGAACAAAACCAGAAAGCAAGCACTCCTTTAATAGAAAACAAAAAAACAAAGCAAAAAGCCCCAACCCTAATGCCTAAGATACCTTGTTTAGCACAAAAGCAGGTTTAAAAGCCACACTGTAAATAAAAATTTGAAGACATTCTGACAAAATCTTTTTCAAAATGCAATCAGAACTAAAATTTTTGGCACAGAGAAAGGAATGAGGGGAAAAAAAATAGACTGTACAGTTTCCAAAATGCTATGTTCTTCTGGAGTAGTACTTTTGACTTGTCAAAACATATAGTCCAGTAGAAATTTTACTTTAAAAAAATCCCTGTATCTCTAAAAAACAAACCTCCAGTAAAACAACTTCTGTTGCTAAAGCACTGCCACCCTTATGTCACTACTTGTTGGTTTTGTCTTTCGAAACAACACAAAGGACACGGGCTTAAGATACTATTTTCAACATTACTTATAAAATCAGTATTTGAAAGAAATATAACTATTTCCTCACAGACTATTTTGTCATTTTGTGAGCAAAAAGAGTTGAAATAGAACTGGATGAATATGAAAGAGCAGAGCAGTAGCCATCAGGGTATCACCACCAGTCAGTAAGTTACCAAACGATTTCCTGAGCATGCACAGGAAAGTGCCAGTAACACTGAATAAACCCAAACCTGGTATATCTTCTCCTACAGATCCAGTTAGATATGATGTGCATCAGGCATATTCCTTTTTGGTGTCTATCAGGGTCTTTGGATTTTATTTTTACTTTTTTTTTCACCTGTACATTATTTTTTGTTTCTTCAACAACAAAAAAACCCAAATTAAACTCGTGCTAACAAGAGAGTGTTCTCTAAACTGCAACAGAGTACATTTATCAGTTCAAACTAATAGAACAGGCAGAAATAAGGGGCTTCTTATGGGAACCTCATCTCTCAAGTCTCAGTGATCCCTCAGTTTAATTCAGGTTATCCCCCTGCTATTCCCTCCCTGCTGTTTCCATTGCCAGCAATGGAAATCTATAAATGAGTGAGCAATTACACTCTGTGTAAAAAGAACAATAGTCTTCTGAAATCTATTTCCATGTGGAGGAAAATATCAGTTCCTGCATAAAAAAAAAAGCTTGTAAATTTACTTTTTTATTTTAAGATTTTAATATAGCTATGCAATGGAACATTACTTACCTGCTGCCTCTCCAACGTTAGCTATTCCCCATTTAACAGCTACAGGCAGGTTATTTCTTCCTTAAACTTATTACACACAGCAGTAAACAATGTTTTTAAGTAAAGAAAAAAAAATTACAACAGTACTGTTTGTAACCAACACCTATTCACAAAGAGCAGGAAAATAGTCATGACTTGTTTGACACAACTTTCAGTTTTACAAAATTTTAAAAGGCAGTTTTTCATTTTCAAACAGGATTCAACAAACATGTCAAATATCTTCTCAGTAGCAGATAGTTCAATAAACACCAGTGTTCTCATGCATGAAGAACTGAGGTACACAATTTGAGGAAAAAAAAAAAAAGGAAGCGAGGGAGTCTGAAGCTGTAGCCAAGTCCAACAGCATCAACCTGGCTGAGTGGCAGGTGACAAAAATATTTGAGCATTTCAGACTTCAGTTAAACTGCACAGGCTACTGCTCCCAACTCAGCAAAGCATCAAAGTCACCCACGTGTGCAAATAAGGTACTTAAGAGCCTATGTTTACATTCCTTTGAGATCTATGGAATGTAAGCATGTGCTTTAAATGCTCTGGAAAACCAAATGGATTTAAGTGCTTTCCTGAACAGGGTAACATTTTAGGTCAGCTGTAAAAATCTTCAAAAATCAGTAAAAAAAGAAATCAAGAGTTGTCTAAGAGTTGCCTCTTAAAGCCATCTGAGGTCTTGAAACTTAACTTAAAACATTAAGTGCAGCTATTTGAGTGAAAACTCCAAGGATAAATCAGTTCCATAAGGATTTACAGTAGACTAGAAGTGAGCCTTCAAGCAAGGCTGCCAGAAACAATGTTTTTGCAACTTACATTAACTTTCTATTCACTTGCATTTCATACTTCACGAAATGGAAAACCAATTATTGAATTTGAAGTCAACGTTCACTGTTGTGAACTGTTCGCTGTGAAGCTCCAGTAATATGTTTTTAGGTAAATTTACAAAACCTCATTTGACAGATTTGATGAGAGTCACTTTTTGCTAAGACATTGAAATATTGCCCATCACTCAACAAGGACATACAAGTGTTACCTTCTCTTTTATATGAGTAAACCCCCAAGTATTAAGAAAATAGCAAACCCATAAAATCTGAAAAAATGGAAACATCTGGTTTCTTCTGGCACATTTCTAATATACAACTATGTACAGACTGCTACAGCCTTGGGGGTGGAGAGGGAACACACACAAGCACTATAAAACTGTAAATAACTGCAGGGTTTGGGTTTGTTTGCTTTTTCAAACCTAACCTTTCCACCCCTTATTATGGACAGTTGAAGTTCATCTGAATAGTTTCTGTTAACTGCAGCATCAATGCAACCAAGGCTGTATGAGAGGGAAAACTTTTCAGCCTGGGGCTCCCTCTCCTCAACACAGGAGACCACAAAGAGCTGCAGTTTTTACAGTTTTATATGTCAATCAGCAAATTCACAAGCCACCTAGGTAAACACTGCTAGAAAGCAAAACAGCATTAAAGGGTTTCTGTAACCACCTATTTTCATCTCAGAACTGAATGTGTGAGAGCAACATCAGGATGTTTAGCTCACTGAGTGGGAGCCAGCAGGTCGAGGCATAAGCGAGAACTATTGCGATGGTTTTTTTTTTCAAGACAGCATCAATGTTTTCATTGTAACATTATCTTTAAATATTGCTGAACACAAGACTTTCCCTGAGGTGTAAACATCAAATAACTTGAACAGCTTTACACATCAGCCCCATTAAACAGTTTATTACAACACTACATCTACTGTAATCAGTGGTGCTGTGTACAGACATTATCATATGAACAGTTTAACATGAACAAACTACTATAAAAACAAGCATTTACTGGACTTTTTTTTTTTTCCAATTGCTTGCACATTATAATTGCCAAATGTATATAACCAGTAATAAAGTTGCAAAAGCTATAAGGTTTAAATCACACAGGTTTCCCTCAAATAAAACAGTTAAGCAACATAAAAAAGTAAAAGAGCTACTGGTTACCATGTATGCAGATTTGCTTTATTCAGATCTATTCCTGTTCATTTTATCCATGAATCCTTACAGGCTCAGTTCAATCACATGAAGCAAACTGCTGGACAAGCATCTCTCCTTGAAGAATCTTGTCTTGCACGCTGTTCCTCTTCCTTCAGCTGTAATGTGTCAAAATTTGTGATGTAGATTTTGCTAGTCTCCATAAGACACAGAAAATTGTTGGCTTATCTCTACAGACACAAGGCGTGCATCTACAATGCAAACTACCACCAAACACCCAGCAGCAGGAGCTGCTCCTTTGTTATTGGCAAATACAACGAGTTAAAAAGAACCTTGTTACACAACAAAAATGGAAGGAATGGCAATTTCACAGTTGATAAAGGAAATCAGCTACTGTTGCTGTGACTGAGGGAAACGTTGGATAGAAGGCTCCCTAAAGCCTGTGCTCTGCCAGAATGAACCCACAACACATGAGGTCATTTTGCCAACACTAGATCATTTTGCCATGTTTACCTGCTCACTTACAGGAGTTTTATGCTGGTCTGCCATGTAAGTAATGCACTGACTACATCACGGATGGCTCACAGCTCAGCAGCATTTAGAAGTGCGCAGAGATACCAGTACTTCCAAATTTTGAGGCTAGTGGCCAGGAGGATGGGCTATCCCACCTCAAAATACACAATGTGCATTTGAACCACAGGAACCCACTTTTCAAATTATACAGTATGGATTTGCAGGTTTCCTCACCTACTTGTGCTAGAAAAAAACCCAGGCCCTGCTACCTACTCTTATCCCTTTGGCAAATTAAGGAGCCACACCATTCAGAGTTAATTAAGAGTTCACAAGATACTTAGGATGGTATAATTCCATACACTGGATTTCAGTTGAATTCCATTACAAAACAATGAGCTACCTTCATTTCATTCATAATTCACAATTTCAACATTAATTTCAAAATAGTTTAAATCAAATTGTTTTTAAAAAAAAAAAAGAAGCAACACATTCAATAGTTCATTTGAAACCCAAGACATTTAGAGGAGCAATTTCATGAACGTGCACCAGTACACAGCTGTCAAATATTCTTCTACTACTAGAATCATTTCCAAGCAGTTGGGAAAACAAAGTACTCTGGTTTTGCATGAACATTGGACACTTTTTTTTTTATCTTCCTTTCCTCAAAGTGGCTGTTAATAATAACTTTTTAAAACCCACCACACAACCAAGTAGGCTCTAGACACTGCAGTATGCACACAGACTAATCCAAATCCAGAGTGGTGCCTGGAATTGCTTTTGTCCTTTGCAGACTTGGTTCCCAAGTCCTGATTAGATCACTTTGGGGGAAGTGCCTGCCCCAGAGACCAAGATTTGCACTGGTGTTATGTGCTTTGAAAATTAATGAGTAGCAAAAGTGAGGAAGTGCTGCAGATGGTATGTTTAGAGCTAAGTTAGCACAGACAGGCAGGGGGGAACCTCAGCTTTGGATTTGCTCAGTGGAGAAAGCAAGGATATGACAGCTGTGAGCCTGCAGCTCAGAATTTGCTGCTCTCATCATACAATTGCTGTGGCAAGAACTGTGGATCTTTATCACTCCCAAGGAGACAGTTAACAGATCCAAAGCACCCTGGAGGTGATTTAGAATTAAGAAAGCTTCAGTTCCTGGGAATAATTGGCTAGATTTGCAGGAGTACTTATGGAGCTCCAGGAACTTTCAGGAATTGATGGTAAGATGTTTTTAGGATTAATAGTTTTCATTAGAGGGCTCTGAAGATGGTCAGCACCACACTGAACCTTCATTGTAAAACACACGAGCAACTAAAACCCAAAGTGGTGTACATTTTTGTCCCAAGCATCCTGCCACTGTCTTGGCAAAACTGAAACCCCTCGTGCTTCCAAAAGGAGGGAATAAATTTGTATGGATTATACCTTCATGCTCAGCCCTTTTCAGTATTCTACAAGCAAGTAGAATATTGAAGTAAGAAGTTGCTTAAAAAAAAACCTAACTAATGTAAATCTCTAGTCTGTATTTCTTGGCAATGCTGTTTTCCATCTGCCTCAAGCTCACATTAACCCATCCCAAGCATCTGGTAGCTTTGTACAATTTAACACCACAGCAGCAATCAGTTTCTCAGCATTTCTACTAATAAAACCCAATTTTCAGACTGTTAAGTAGTTATTTTGTCATTTAAAAGTTAGGGTGTTTATGCCAGAACATTTCACAAATGAAATCCCAGAGTTTAAGTGATCAAACATTTTTATATTGATGCAAGATGCAACAAGCATCTTTTTTTCTCCACAAAAACAGACTCTTACAACAAAATCCAGTAGATTTCTTTAGATATAAAGCATCTTGCAGTAGCAATTGTTTTTTTTTTTCTTTTAATATTCCAATTATTCAAATAAGCATATCAAAGCTTTAAACAGCCTTTAGAAGTGTGAAAATTCTACAGTAGTTTAAAGCTGTGCATACACCAGTCAAGTTTTGCTATAGTAATTTCTGGTATTTTTCAGATTGAATTTTAATCTCCCAACATGTTCACATTGCAGTAAAATGCATGATACACATTTGTCATTATATCCTAACACCTCCTAAGAATTACTTGATGGTAATTCATTTTACTTTATTCTATACATAAAGAAAAAAGGAAAAAATACACAAAGCAAAATTCCCACAGAAAGCATCAGCTTGAAAGCCAAAATTTGTTTTAACCTACATTCCAGAACATCACAAACCTCCAAATACTGTGATGCTTCAGCTGTAATACAGTGAGAAAGAAGGAATTTCAAGATTCAACCTGTATTTTTCTTTCTCCATATAAGCTGAAATACACATGTGATTCTGTTCACCATACATGTACAAACAAGACTATTTTACCACCTTCTGCCATTTGTTGCATAGAATTAGTTTACTTACCTGCTCTTTTTGTTCAATCTTAAATTATACACTAAGATTAACACCAGAACAATTTCCTGATTTTATAAATACTTTTACATGGGAAGGAAAAGAATGTTCCCAAACTACTTCCATTCATTAGATGTCTTTCCACTACTATCCCAGCCTGTCTCTGCACCAAGAATAACTGACCAACACAGGTGTGTTCCAGAAAACTCTAGTTTACAAATCAAAAAGATGTGAAATATTTGCAAGTATCTTTTACATTAATATATGAGGAAGACACAAAAAGGTAGATCAGGCTGCCACAGGAAAACATAAAAATGAAGATATGTCTCATTTCTCTGCCTTTTTTTTTTTTTTTTGTTAAACAAATTTTAGTTCTCAAACCACAATGAGCAAAAGGAAAAAAAACTGAATTTGTTCATTCTCTGGAGAACATTGCAGCAAATCCATTTTTACTTTCAAGGAACTTCTTTGTGTTTCAAACACTACCAAGCCTTAAAGTTTCTTGGAGAGCTTCCACACAGCAGAGATTTGTCAACACTACTGATTTCACAAACAAAAGCAAAAAGCACAGGATGTGGGGAACACCGAAATAGAATTGTCTACATACACCTCAGAAGATAACAAAATTACAGCAACATACTAAAAAATAGAAGCTATGCAGTTAGGCATTTCAAAATAAACACTAGCACAAGATTTTCAGTTCACTTTCCAAACCATCACCCTCAAGAAAATAAGAAATCAGTGAACATTAAGAAACAAACTGTGTGTTTCTTTAGAACTCCAGAGTAGCCATAAAATAAGAAGCACAGAAAGCAGTGGTACTGCTTGCCTCTCTGTGGTGGATTCCAAGTACTGAAACAGATGCACAAAGCACTAATTCACTAAGAAATTCCAAATTCCAGAGAAAAGTGCCAGCCCCACATAGGCACTTCCTCAAAAATACATTTTTTTAAGAAGAGATTAGGTCAGTAATGTTCAGAGCAGGTTAATACTGAGATTTGAAGGGAAGCTGGACAGGTACAGCTATCCAGGTCTTGAAAAATGCTACCACAACTCACTTAAAATTCCATTATTAACTGGAAGGTTATTATTAAAATCACTTACAAAAATAGGCATTTTTTCCTACGAATTTACAAGGTTTCTTAAAAGCCTCATTTCATACTTGACTTGTTGCTTACATGGTTGCTAACACATTGGTACAGGACAGTTCTATCAGTGCCATCTCCCCTCCCACTGACACCAAAAATACCCAACCATGTTAGTTCTTAGATGACTCCAAAGCTGAAACTATCTCAGCAAGAGATAAGAGCAGTTTCTGGAGAAGCATTTGAGGCTCAGACAAACATATTTTGCTTACAGTGGTTTGAGAGCATGAAAAAAAAATCAGAGAAAAAAACATGAAATATGGAGTACAAAGTCTACATACATATCAACTGTTACAATGTTGTGGTTTTGTCTTTGCAATTCAGTCCAAATCCAGTTTAAATAGGAAATAATTAACCAACCCAATAACAAAAACAGAAAATGAAAATTTTCACATTCAGCAGTTATAGAAATTCAGACAGATTAAGATTGGGACAATGTATCAGCTAAAAATACATCATTGAGTAGCAGTCAATCTAAAAAAAAAAAAGATCTGTCTAAAGATTCAGGACTCATGCTGATGAAGTTACATTACTATTCTGTTTGTACACATTAATTTTGCTGTTAATCCTTCTAAATATAATTCTATTGGATTCTTGATTAATACAGGTTAGACACTTGTCTTAAATACATTGTTCTCTTTTGCATCTATAGGCTTTCTACAAGCAAAGGCAAGATGTTTTTCATTTTACAGTAATTCTGTAGAATGACTTTTCAATGTACATGAAGCCTTAACTCAAGTGAAGGAACAAAAATCTTGCAGGAAATTTGATTTTAAAACATGAAGGGTACAAACAGAAGTGTAAATACCTGCTATGGTACAGCTAAATTTTGTTAAGAGTTTTATTATTGTAAACACATGAAGTTATTCCAATTTAATCCAGCTCTATAAATGGAATACAGTACAAACTGAATTTCACTGTATACAAAACTCTTCACAATGGACTTTTAAAACCCTTCTGAACTAGATGTGTAACACTTGGAAAAAAATGCCAGTACAGTATCACCATTATGACTATAGATACACAGTAAGGAGTAGAGGTGCCATTCACAGGGTGCAGGCACAGAGAAACTTCAAGTTATCTGGCAAAGTACAGTAATATGGGGAGTAACTCTTTTCAGCACTGCTGGTATTTATTAATGACTGATTAAATCGGTTTATGAATATTAATCAATGTAAGGAACAAAACAAAAAATGTATGGCAACATACATCTCAGTGAGAATGAAACATACAAACCAGGAGATAATTGTATTTCTTTTATATATGTATGTGTATAAATAGATAATCCAGAACTACAATAAAGCCCTTTTCTTCATTGGAACAGCAACAAGACAAAATATTTACAACTTAAAAAAACCCAAATGCTTTCATTTACATGCAGAAGACTAAAATTTTGCCCTTAAATCAAGTTCTCAAGACCTATTTTCTTCTTTGCACAAGGGAATCTTACCTACCCAACCCCTCTGAAAGAAAAGTCCCAGCACACCAAAAAGTTGAAGGATGTTGAATACACAAATCCAGCCTGAGCTGAGACTGAAACCACAGGCTCATTTTTAAATTGGAAATGGTAAAATGCAACCTATAGCTATTTTCTTGGGGTGAGAGGACAGGGAACCTCTACTTGTCACAGAAACTCTATATGAACAACACCAAATACACAAAAATTGAAGCTAGATTAATCAAGGATGGGAAAAAACAACAAACCCAAACTACCTTAAATTCCAGGTTAATTACAATTTTTAGTATGGTTTGGTCATCTCAACCAGAAGGTAAACATTCTGGAAATGCATCCATCACTCAGCTCAATGGTTACCTCCTCTTAGTAACAGCAATTAGCAAATAACACAAATACTCATTTATTATAAGAGGTAAAAACCCAGTTTGACAAAGAAACTACATTGACTTTGGTTAAGTTCATATTTTTATGTTCTGATACTTCACCATTAAGAACCACAAGTTGCTACTTTTGTGTATCTTTCTACTAATCAATGTTCTGAGTGGCATTAACAGGTATATGCTGCCAACTTTATTTCAGCTGCCACGTTTCGCCTTCCCTAGTTTAACCTTGGACTCCCCTTCTCTAGGTTGGCTTCTGCTTTGTGACTCCTCTGCATACAACCCCAATGCATCCTCCCACTTAATACCAGAGCATTTAGCATCAGAAAAACAGATACTGGCTGAGGAACAGACCATCAACTGACACAAAGCTCTTTTCATTTAGGAGTACACTACATTTGCAATTTTTTTCTGTAACAGTTTTGATCTATTTAACTTCTGTAAATGAACTGCCATGAATAAATAGCATATGCAAATCTGGAAACTCAATCTGAGGGTCAGTGGAAGAAATGGAAACTGGGCAGACAGGGAAGCCTGAAAGATTCAACTTCAATGTAGGTGTAGTGGCTCTAAAAAGGGAAAACACCACTGGAGAGAAACTAACAGGTAGGGGGGTTTCCAACTGCCAAATCATGGGTAGCTTGAATTCCCAGTATTCAGAATGGTCCATTATCATGTAATGAGCATTTCTCTGTATTTTAAAGCTCTCAGCAGTACACTGAAAGCAGCATTATTTAGTGTGCTACTCTGTAGCTACCTACACTTGCAAGACTGCAGAGATATGAAATAAATTAACACATTAGTTTGTGAACAACCAGAAAAGAAAACAATCCTTGTGTCATACATTTGTTTACTAGTCTTCAGAAAATTACTTTGCTATCAGAGGAAGGGAATGAAAAAAGCAGGGTGGTGGGGAACAACTGATCATAAATCTTATTGAAGAGAACACCTGAATTTTGCTACACAGCAGAAGATTGTGACAGGTCACATTTCATCAAATAAAGAGCAAAGTCTGGCTGTATTTCCTGAAGTAGAGTAAAACTCAGTGGAAAACAAACCACCCCCCATCAAAAAAAACAAAAAACAAAGCCCGAAGAAAAAGCCCAACAAAACAGAAAACCAACAAAAACCCCACACCACCAGAAAACCACCACCACCAAAAAACCACCACCACACTTGTGTGAGGCCAGCAGCTGTTTGTACACGTGCTCCCTACATTGACATCATCCACACTCATAAAAGGCTCATATAGATTTTTAAATGCATAGAAGAAACACAACCACACATTTCAGCTACTCTTCTAGGGAGCAGCCTGGCTCATTAAGAGCTGCTTTAATGGCATTTCAGAAGAGCTGCAACCATTACCACCACCTACAACTGCAAAGGTGGCAGAAATCACAAACCCTCTCTCCCTCCCTCCCTCCCCACCTCAGTTACCTGTCGTGACTCACCTACCTGCAAGGCCAGGGGCTGCAAGGAGAAAGCGGTTCAGAGCACACAGCAGAAGTGCAGACATTGCCTGGTGTCAGCAACCCCACCCCAGCAGCAGCAGTGAAGCTCAAGGACAGGAAAGAAGCGCTCACCTTTAGCGATGGCGATATTCCCGCTCTCTGTCCCGCTCCCTGTCGCGATCCCGGTCGCGATCGCGGTGCCGCTCCCTCTCGCGGCTTCTTTCCCGGTAGTAGTCGTCGTGACGGTCTCTGCTCCGGGATTTGTGGCGCCTGCTCTTTTCTCGTGACCTGCTGTGGTCCCTCTCTCTGGATCGCTCACGTCTTCTAAAAGAAATTACTTCATTAATTTTTTTTCCCACCAAGCACCAGCCGCCAGCACTGCTCGCTGTGTGTGAACTGGGTCAAAGGAGGGCAAACAACTCTGCTACGGAGAGCAGGGGGCATCTGCTCCCCTAGCCCATCCACTCTCCCATCCCACCCGCCTGCCCAGCCCAGTTTCTACTGTGACAAGTGTGGGGAAAATGAAGCCAAATGTAAACTGACATCCAAATCCTCAACCTTCATTTTCTAATAGCAAATTCTGATAAAAATTCTGCACTGGCCAGCTTGAGTTAGAAAGGGTAATTCTATTTTCAGTTTCCACACAGGGAAGGATACTTAATAAAGCTTGGAGTGAAATTCAAGCTAGTCAGATCAATTTAGAAATGAAGGAACATGCATCCAAGTTCAGGAAAACCCTTTTTTGGTTCTTTCACTTATTTCTTGAGCAACCCAGCAAATCATAAAGCTTCTTATATGACTCTCTGCTCTGAACTAGTCCTGCACTACACCTTCCCTTTTGTAAGTGAGGGCAGATGGAAGAGGAAAGTTTTACCTTGATCCAGAACCATAAGACTTGGACTCAATTCCATGAAGGCAGTCCTGAAGAGAGCTAATAAGTACTTTACAGCGATCATCTGCGGATACTTTGGACTGTTTAATTAAGGATATTGCAGTTACCAGGGTCTCTATAGCACTTCCATAGTCCCCTGAAAATGATACAAGACCATGATGAGAAAACTGTGCACACTAAACCTAAGATTTTTATCTGCAATAGTATTACCATTTCAAGTATTTTCTTTTCAACAGCCATTCAGATCATTTATTGTAGAACCAAATATTAAAACACTGTCCAAATCAGTAGTCAGGATGCATTCTCAGAAGCACAGTACAAAAATCAGTCATGGGTTGTGCTGAAATTCAGCTTCCTATTAGGAAAATAGCCTTTCAGGCTATTCTTAACAGAAAACAACAACTACTTTTCAGGTGGGTAGAACAGCAAACACAATCAAGTTTTACTAACCAGCACTGGCATCTGATACAGCTCTCGAAATGGCACTGCTTGAGATTGCCCTATTTCTATTCATGATTTCTTCAAATTCTGCTTCACTTAGAGGTGTCCTTGCAGCATCCATTTCTCTGCAAGCAATAAAACTAGTATTTAAAAGGTTAAGAACAACTTTGGGAGATATCATTGCACTTCAAACAATCCAAGTTTGCAACTTTAAGCAAAGTGACAAACAGAAAAGAAAGCATGATCTGGGTTTGTTTTTTTTGTTAAGGACCATGTTACAGTATAAAATCCTGAAAGCTTAAAAAAAACAAAGGTAAAAAAAAACACAATTAAGACATTGCTGTATAAATTGACTTATTTGTGTTCATCCCAGCTATTTTGAAGATTCAGCAGCACTTAATATTGTGCTTGGCAAATAGTAATAATTTCACCAGATCCCTGAAGGCAGGTAAGTAGCTGTTATCCCAATTGAACCATGTGGAAATACATGTACATAGGCAATGCAACTTTGAGCAAAATTAGAGATAATTTTTATAACAATACTGGAATTAGAACTATATGATCCTGTTTCCCAGATCTTAACTAAGACCAGAATACTATAACTTATAAAAAGCAAATAGTCTGTCATCTTTCAAACACTCATTTTTTCTGAATTCAGTATTTTACAAGTGATTTTGGTTTGTTTTTTGATTTTGTTTTAGTTTTTAATTTCTGGTCAAGTTCAAGGTACTCCAATTTGATCTCCAAACCAGTCAGAGTAAGGAGGAAGAATAAAGCAGAATCCTCATAATCGTTACACATTTTTACTTTAATTATTAGCTACCTAGTAACAGAAGTTAACCTCCACAAAAATTTTCCCAAAGGTTTTGCAGTGTCCTATTAGCCAGTCTCTGGAGCATATAGAAAATTTGGAGAAATGTGTTAGAGACAAATGTTGAGACTGTTAAACTGGCCCACTGCTTGATATTTCTAGAACAGTGTTAGTTCTTCTGGTAGAAAGAAAATGCAGAATAATAAGCAATGCTATCCTCTTAATTGCAAGAAGTGGAACAAGATCCTATAGCCAGTTTAGCATAAGAGGAAATGTCTAAAAATTCATACCTCCCTGAGTTTTGAGTATTATTTTTCGTGTGCCTCCCATAGAATGGAATATGTAATTTTTCTCTTATGGACATGTTATTTCCAGTGAAACGCCTATGATATATAATTAATGACAATTTAAATAGTTATGGATGATAGTTTAACATTATTAATGAAAATACTGGACAGTAAGTTATACTGTCCTATTCCCACTCCTTCCCTCCCCAGACATTCTATAAACTGCAGACAACCTCAATTTTGTCCACCAAAAAAAAAACAACCAACCAACACTCTATCATTTTATTCTATTCAGGCAATTAAGCCAAAAGCCTGAACTCCTATAGTTTCTATATGAAAAAGTATGTACAGATGCGTGGGGATTTTTGAAACCCTTGACAAAAGAAGAATCAAAGCAAAGTGTCTTTGCAGGAAACATTTTAAGCCAGAAGTGCCTCTCATGCCAGCAGTAAAAATCACAACTGAAAAATCCTACTGTAACTATGTAAAAAAGTGCCTGTCTTACAATTTACCCCAAATTTTCTCTGACAAATACAAACACGGTGAAAATCACAGAACAGCAGCAAGACACAGATGCTTGAAAGCACAGATGAAAAAAAGATGTTTCAAAAGATGTAAAAACTCTGCCCCAGATAGGATTAACCACAGGAAAAGCCACTGCTACAAACACAGCAAGACTGCACCAAATAAGCAGAAGCATCTTGAGAGGAAAGGAAGGTAAAAGTCTTATAGAAAATTCGGACCTGGCTTTTGAGACAAAGACTAACTCTGAATTTAATCCTGAAGTAAAAAAAGGGACAAAATGAGCTGCTGGGAGATGACACTGGTAGGAGCCTGGTGTGGCACCATACTCAGCATACACACAGATTCAAAAGGAACTCCTCCAGAGCAGTCCAAGTAGTTTGCAAAGCAGGACAATAAAGGTACAAAGCTGGAATTTCCAAGTTAAGACAGAAGCACAACCAGAAGCTGCTGCATAAGAATGATCTGTAAGTTTGTGTGTAGTACACATGGAATGATGACACTGCCAAATACAAACAGTGAAGACAAACAGCCAGAGCTGAAAAGGGAAAGTGAGATTTCTGGTGTTGCCTTTCAGGCTTTTCCTACAGCTACAAACATTTCTCTTGGAGATGTTTCATTGAGAGAAGCAAAAAGGGGCAAAATGGGAAGACTGCTAGGATCCTTTTCCAGCTCTATTCTTCATTCTTTCTAACATTTGCATTAAAAAGGGAAACCAAACACTTCCTACAAGAGGAGTAACATCTGCTACCAAGCATGTGACCCCAAAAGCACTCACCTTCCAGGGGGCCCATAGTCACCTCTGTCATATGGAGGAGGTCGGCCGTAAGGGTCCGTCGGAGGTGGGCCCCGGCTGTCTGAAGTGGGGATGCCACTGTTGGCAGGTGGGGGGAAGAAAGCTGGATTCACATGTGGTGCAGGAGGTGGAGCACCTGGAGGTGGCCCAGGGAGATGTGGAGGAGGAGCAAGAGTCAGGGGTGGCCCTAGAGGACCAGGTGGACGAGGGGGAAATGGACCCGGAGGTGGAGGTGGACCCTGCTGGGGTGGTGGTGGCCCTGGTGGTGGCCCATAGCCTGGAACTGGAGGTGGAGGGCCTGGAGGAAGGGGCCCAAGAGGAGGCTGACCAAAAGGCTGTCCTGGAAACAGAACTGGTGGTGGTGGACGGTCACCACGATTAGGAGGTCCAGCTAATGGAGGTGGGAGGACCTGACCAGGAGGTGGAGGGCCTGGTGGGCCTGGAGGGCCAGGAGGACCTAAAGGTGGACGTGGGGGAGTTTGTCCAGCTAAAATTAAAGAAATAAATAAAAATAACAGAGTTAATAAATACAAAGAAATGAGACAGCAAAATAATTTCAATTCTTGCCTTCTACCGTTTTGTTCTTAAACCCAACAAAAACCTGAAAAGAACCCTCACTGAACAACTCCTAACTTAGACAAGATGTCCACATGGTCCCTCTTTGGGTCCAGTGGCTTAGGAAATTTTAACAGTTGCAGATTGTTGGTGCAATCCATAGCATGGCATCCTACTTACACCTGCAGCTAGGCTTTCATACAGGGCATAACTTATATATATATATATATATAAAAAAAAAAAAAAGCTGTAGTGGATAATCTAAGGTAAAGGCAGTTTCCAAACCTACTTTCAGGTCCTCATTAGTGGTTTTTCAATGTGACCATGTGACTGTTAGCAGACAATCTACTACTGAATGACAATACTTGAGGTGAAATGAGAGCTTCAGAGCAGTGCAAGCCTGGTGGATTAGCAGATTTCTCCTGCATGGGATAACTGCCTAAGCACTAACACCTTTTCTCTTCAGTGCCAACTAACTGACCTTTTGTGAATCAGAACTGAGTTTCTGATGATGTGCAAACTTGCAATGCAATAAGGAACGTTTACTTTATGCTCTGGAACACAGGCACTCTCACCCTAGATAAAACAGAAAGTCTGAACTACATGGAAGACAAGTCTACTTGCTAACATGACTTGTCTTGATGTTTTTCATACTTAAAAAATATGGACATTGACAGATAAAGTCTCACAAAACATTATTATATTGCTATGAAATTCAGAAAGCACAATCCCCTGTTTGAACACCAACAAAGAATACTGTTGAATACCATAATCCAGCTGCCATGATCTTTCTAATTCCCCAAGTATTTTACCTGGGAAAGGTGGTGGTGGCCCTCCCGGCCCTGCTGGTCCAGGGAACCTGTCTCCACCTGGAATGGCACCTGGAAAACGACCTCGCCCTCTGTTACTAGGTGGAAATGCTGCTCTTGAGCTTCCTCCTGGGGGACCAGCTTTCCCTTCCCCAGACATCTGGCCAGACTGTGTGGCTGCAATGGAAAAGTGTAATTAGGTAAAATGAGCTAAAGCTTTCAACTCTCAGCTGAAAGTTTTATGCAACACTGAAGCATAAACTTGAGAGCACCAACTTTGTTCCCTGGTGCTCAAATCCAAAGCTATTTGAGGAGGAAAAAGTGTCTTAATATTTACACATGAGCACTGGGAAGCACTTGTCAAGGTGCTGGAGGAAGGCACAAGAGAACAGACTTCAGTTCAATTCAGCCACAAATGTTACATTTCTAAATGTTGTGGGTTTTTAAAGAAAGAAACAAACAGAAAACCAACCAAACAAAAAATTTAAAAACCCAAACAAAATGAAAAAGAAAAAAGGAAAAGAAAACAAAGACAAAAAAAAAGAGAAAGTGTATCCAACTCTAAGATAAATTTCACAGAGCTGCAACCTTGTTTCAGTGAGTGCTCTCTCTTGCCAAAGTAACAGATATTCAGTATATTACAGAATTAAAAATCAATATTCTATGAATACCATCTTTAAGCTGAAACTTCATTTACCTTATTGGAAGTACTTTCTAGCTACTTTAAACCATGAAGAAATTATCATATGCTGAGAGAAAAACTGCAGTACTATGTCTGGAAGCATTTCCAAGACAGCACATGAGAAAGGCTTACTTTTCCTTGACTGCATTTCAAACTGACTCAGAAATTGTTTATTGCATGGAGTCACAACAGGATTCTGTCCATGTAATTCTCTTTTAGGCAATAAATCCATCAACTTTTTGGATGATGCTTCTGATCCCACACCCACAAGGGCAAACCTGAAAGAAAGTAAAGAAAATGAAGAATCGACACCATGGCTTTCCTATTTCCCAGATGTCCTGATGCCTTGTGAAGAAGGTCACACACAGTAAGCAAAAGAATATTTAAAAACTAAATATAGAAACTGTCTCAGAGGTGACAGTCCAGTTTTTAGAAGAGATAAGATCACCCACTCTACAGCACACAAGAGCCACCACTACTGCCAAGTACAAGGTGCATTACAAAAATGTCCCCAGAAAGGCAGGGTTTTGGTAGAGCATCCAGTTATTATTAAGCATTCCCTGTTCTCATTACAACTAAGGAGAAAGGCACATTCATCCAAGGAAGATTAGACTGCCAGGGAAAAATAGGCTCAAGTGCTTATTTTCAACAGCTAATGGAAAATAAAGCATGGAAAGAAAAATTTAATAATGGAGGTTGGAGGAGCAATACTGGAGCCACAAATATCATCACCACACTACTGAAATCTAGGAACAGGGTCTTCATAAAGATTGCTAACAAAATTTAACTCAACACTATAATAAAAATAAAAGCCTGGTTTTAAGCCACTAGCATGCAGTGATATACCCAACCGTTTCTGGGTATCAATAAGAACAGATAACCAGTTCACATTTTGACAATTAACAGAAATGGAGAACTCTTTCCCCATTTACACCCTCCCAAACTTTAGAGAAAGGCACAAATGACAAGTTCTTACCCTTTAGACTGGCCATTAGCACGATTTTCAAAAAATTTTATCTCCAAAATATCATTTACCCCCAGTGAATGGACTGCTTCAGTTAAGTCTTCATCTGTTGTCCACTGAAAAATATTTTTAATATTATGAAAGCTTCTATAAAACACCATGAAAATAGGAAAAATGTGTTCCATGTTTTGAGGATTTGTGTATGTGAAATTGGTCACAAGGAATATTTTGTTCAGGCTGTTAATACTGGCAGACTTTTGGAGAGCAGGTATTTCTATTGTACAGTTTTCAGACAAGTGATTTTTCAAATCTACACCCTTCCCCACAAGCTACATTGCATCAACCCCTCCACACAGTACACCAGCCAAAGACATTTTGTATCTGAGTAACTTCTGGTTTTGGAGTGCAAGGCTTCAATTAATCAAGAAACTGTTGCTGCAGGTTGGGCCATCTGCTTTAGAAACTGACATGACTTGGATGAGCTCAGCTAATTCATGTGCATGTTACTGATTCCATTCATATGATCTGCAGAAAACCAGCAGGATTTACAGACAAAAGAAGAGATCCTGACCCCTTCCACTAGACACTGATGCAGTGGAAGGTGCCCTGGCAGTGGCAGGGCTTTGGAGCAAGCTGGCATTTAAGTTCCCTTCCAACCCAAAGCATTCTGTGATTCTAGGATGTATTTTAGAATGATTAAGTCAGCTGCTCCTTCACTTACCTATTAGCTCCTGCAATTAGGATACTGCAATAAGTAATGAGAAAACACCTAAGCATCCATATTCTTTTCAAGTTTAGCACTTGTAAGAAATTAATTAGATGGGGAAAATAACTTTGAATGAGTACTTTTAATGAATGGACTTGGAAGAATTTTATTTCAGGTGAAGAGATAGAAACTCCTGGTAATTCAGTTACTGACCAGCCCTTGCACTTTGCTTAACTGCAACTGCTTTGGAAATGCTGTAACACCAACAGAAGTAATGATCTGGTGAGTTGCCCCAAGCCTGTTCCTCCTAGGATGGCAGAAACAAGCCTCAAGGCAACTACATGACAACAGTTTGGTTGCAACTCACTGCCCTAGAAAAAAGGGAAGCTGAAAAAGGCAGTGGAAAAAGGTGAAAAGTAAATTTCAAGAAAATGCCAGAGAACCTTCCAGTTCCTTTTTCAACTAAAAACTTCAGCAAACATTTACTAAAAAGTAAGTTCTTTCCAGTAGCTTTAAAATACCTTCAAGCAGGAAGTATTTAGAAGTTTAAGCCTGTTCTCCTCTTTCATTCAGTTTTCTGACACCTTAAGATGATGACAGCAGAAACACCCTTTTCTTAACACAACACCAGAGGAAACTCTGAAGTTCACATTTACTGAATATTTCCTTGACCACTTAGGTATCAAGATAGCTCCAGACAAACAATAATTTTCAGGTTAAAAAATACCCCCCCCCTCAAAAAACAAGCAAACAAACACCCCAAAAAATAAACCAGCTGTAATCTTGCTGAAATATGAAATATTATTAATATTTCATAGAAAAAATTAAACACAAATAATTATAAAAACAATGTTTAGAATTAATTTCTGGCTACACCAAAGCAGTAGTAAGATACTCACCCAAGTAAGATTTCCAATGTATAAGGCAATTCTTTTTCCAGTATAAGTATAGACAACATTTGGTGCAGCTCCTTTACCTACATCATCTCCAACAGATGGTGGGAGAGAATCCATGTAATCACGATCTTCTGGGGCATCCCCATTATTTGCAGATGGAGAAATTACATCATCATAGAGATCAATCTGATCATGCCCACCATACTCAGCTTCCTGAAACAGAAAGGACACTTTGATTAGATTGAATACTTAATGTTTTTAAAACTCACTTGAAACAAAAGCACTGTAACAGTCTGAGTCAATCAATGCATACACAGTATTCCTGCTGAAGAGCAAGCTCCAGCTCATCCACATTCAAGTACAGAGAATTCTTAGGACCTCTATTATATCCTAAAAAAAACAAAATTAACAATACAATCCCACAACTCCAGCCACTGTTTTTCAATATTTTTCCCTTTGTAATATAACCAGAAATTCAAAAATCCCCCAAGCCCTACTCATGAGCAATCATGAGTAACATGCACAATGCTTCCAAGCAAGTCTTTTTTTCCATCAAAATATTTGGTAGAATGAACAGAGGGAATTTCAAGAGCCTTGCTGACAACCCCAGCATTTTACCTTGCAGATTTTCCACTGCATTCCTAACTTCAGTGTTATCTCCTCATTCACAGAGGGGCCAGAACTCTACTTTGCTTTATTATTTTTTAATTTATTAGTGTATTTATTCACGGGTTACAGAGGGGTTGTTCTCCAGCATCAAGGCTGCCTCTGGAACATTTTAGTTCAGAGAAGCATTATGGGTTTTGGAGTTAATTGCTTCCTTCTCCCCTGAGCTGGTACAGGTCACAGCACAGTCCTGGCCAAGGGAACTAGATTCCTTTCAGGGGGAATGGAAATTAGAGTTTCTTTCCAGAAGTTCTGCTTCCTGAGCTCAGCAGCTGCATCCTACCTGCTAAATGGGAACAGATGGGGCAGGGTTCTTCAGATAGCTTTGAACACTAAGCCTGGGAGGAATATTTGGTCCAAAGGGCAGACTACACGGAGTCTGAAGTAGACCCTGGAGTGTGTTAGGTAGATAGAGGAGCCTGTGCTCTGGCTGCCTCAGTTTGCTCTTGTGCTACTACCAAGCCACATTATTTTTTATAATAGAGACAGCTGTACTGTCATCATTGAAGACAATTAAGAGAAAACATGTTGGCTGTAAATTGGAACAACCTCCTTCACATAAACATGGAAAATCTTTTTTAAACACAATGAAACCTTAATCAGTGGGATCACTTTACTCCAAACATGAATGAGCTTAGTGTTTCCTTAATTTGCTTTAAGGAAATATTTTTACACCAAATATTTCTTTTGATACTTTTCACTGGTCACTTTATACACTGTCATTCACAATATTCAAGGGTGATCAACTCCATAATGGAATGCTAAGATGCTTTTTTACCTTCCTAGAAATCACCTCTGATTGAACAGCCAATCTGTATGAGAGGGTCACCAGCTAAATGGCTACTGACAGGAGGGCAGTATCTTCTCAGGGAACAACAGTGGTCTGACAAAGCTTAGGAGAACCTAGCAGTGTTGAACTTCACCCTAAACTCCAACAGAAAAAATACTTCTTAAGAGAAGTTTATCAACATTAAATCAAGTAAGGGTTTTGTCTTTTCACCCAGTCTGTGCAGTTCTCCACCTCAGTTTGATCTCTCCTATCAGCACACTTAAGTAGGTTCAAAGAACTGCCTGGGACAGGCCTAAACATGACATCTTGCAGCAAGATTAAGGATGATGTCACAAGGTCATTAGGAAATCCTCCACTAAAATGTGCATCAAATCCAGTCATCCAGTGTGTATGGATGATGACTTCAGGGAAGCAGACTTTAGTCTGGCTAGGCAGATCCCAACAGGCAGCCACCATTCTTGCAGCAGATGTGTGCTAACCTATCTCTCTGAGAAGGCTGAGGTCAGCATCACCAAAATACCAGAGCAGGCAGCACTCTACAGCTCTGCTGCACTTCCCAACTGGCAAGAAACTCCTCTGAAGCAGATGAGGTGTGTCACACAGGCTTTCAGCTCACCATTAAAGGGGAGAATTATCAGGGCAGCATAGTCTAGGGGTCATTTTGGGGATGGCCCAAAGTACCCAGCAGCATCAGTGCCTTAATTTAAACCCACAAAGACACAATGGAAGACCTGTTGTTGTTCACCACCTTCTCTTCTTACATCATGCTGGTTTTGCAGCCAGTATGGAATTCATTCAGTTCCCCGTCTGTCAACAAGGTGTGTGGTTAGATGCCTAACACTGATCCAAGTCAGCAACTGCAAGTGCAGATGGAACAGAGGTGTCTTGATGGCTGCTGCACAAAATCCAACAACCCTTCCCCCTTTATACCTGCACCATGGAAACTTACCTAAACACCCTGCTTTCCTACGTGCAGAAGGGGAAGGAGAAGAATACAGCAAGTGTTATTTCTCTAGTCTTAGCTACTTCAATAAATGCTGTGCCCACAGTAGGAATTGGTTTTGACCTCTTCTAATTTCCTTGGTTAAGAGAAGGCCATCGAGGGTGCAGAGCAATTATTTGTACTCAATTACAGCCTTTGACAATCTCACAGACACCCTGAATTGTTGTTCTGCCCCCCTCTACTACCCAAGCAGCCAGACATTGCCAAAGCCCATGTTTTAAGTGCCCAGTCTGAAACTTGACATCATTTGCTGCGAAAAATCAGGGCTGAAATTCCACATGCTGTGCTTTTAAGTGGGACTAGGAGAATAAAAAAGGCACTGAAAAGAGCTACTCTCAAAGATCCATGGCAGACTAGCTGGTACAATTCCAGTTACTCAGCCCTTGCTCAGTGTTTTGTACTTTCACTACTGCTTGCAGTGTTTTGCAATATTGAGATACTAAAGCCATGAACACATGGAATATCGCAGTCATGTCCAGAAGGGACAAATTAAAAGTGGTTTTTTTCTTTGTGGAACTCAGCAGCTGAATTGCAGAGAACTGGCCAATCCCTGTAAAAATTCTGTTATGCAAACAGACTTTTTTTTTTAAAGAATTCTTTACACTGTAAATACATTTCAGAGACTTCCTTCTTCCTGCTCAATTTTCTTCAATTTAAGAGTTACACCCTAAATTACACCTCAAAATACATTAAGAAAAAAAAATTATAAGGTTTCTATAAATCAGTTAAGAAAAATAAAAAATACCAGCTTCTCCTTTATTGCTTTTTTGTCCAAGTTACTGTATATGTGATCAAAAATTCTCAATACACATTATCATCCTCTTCTTTTTTAAAAGGTTGGTAGGTCATGAAGAGTAACAAGTTAAAGAGATAAGCAAAACTCTTTCTGGTTTCAATTAGCTATCTAAACACAGACAGGAACCATAACAAAGAGCAGGACTTTTATGTGTCTAAAACATCACACTGCCTGTGGCAGGAACATCCACCCCGCTGGACAAGTTTGTCAGAGTTTAAGATTCATGTTTCCAAGCCCAAATGCTCTCTCCTTGAATTTTAGTGGTGTGCCAGCTGCAGAGTTACCTGATCTCTTTTCAAACGGGGGAATTAAAATTTCCCAAGCAGGTAGAAGCATAAATTAACTGGAGGTAGTATTGCTGTTTGCATCAGAACAAAGCTAGAAGGTGCCTGATGAGATGGCCACAAGTTTTCTTTGTAGTTTGAGATTTGCAAATATACAAAGGTTGCCTCTTCCCCAGGCCACTTTCAAGAGCTCAACAGCTCCAAGGAAACACGTAGGGAATAAGACACTGTGCACACATTCCATAAGAAATGGGGGTCTGCCAGCTTGGGGGTTTTATGACCAGGACAGTTCTGCCCTTCTGAGTAGAAACGTATTACACCATATGTGTCCATCCCCTCCCATAATGAGACTACTGTCTTCCTGATAAACACTGGGTTTAATAACCTCTTTTATGCAGTCATTAAATGCTAGCTTTAATTAATTACACACAAAATATTTTCTCTCTGTATTAGAGACAAGAAGTCAAGAGAGTAACTAACATGTTCCCAAGAATCTGTAGCCACAGAGGTTTCCAGTTAATTAGCCTCTTAGCTGCTCACTCCATCTAAATCACTTTTATTATCCAGTTACAAGACACAAAGCCAAAACTCTTTCATTTCTAATTTGTTAACATTTAAATATCAAACTAGAACACTACAGGCATGTTTAGACACATCCACCATGCAGCTATGCAACTACACTCATTAAGAGTCTAAACAAAGCAAGCACTTCTTCTACAGCATTAAAATAGTCTTAAATGGTTTTGTATCCTCTGCTTGGTCAGAAGGATTTTTATATATATATATATAAAGAACAGGTTTTACTGTTTAATTATGTGTATGTGGGGGGAAAAAAACAAGATTTAGGAAATACAAAGCTGATCAGAGCATCAGAGAACTTGACAATGCCTGGTCACACTTTCACAACTTCAAAAAGTATCCCAGTTTGGTGCCAAAGTTGCAGCCTTTAGTCAGACCCAAGCTGGCCTGGTCTCATTATCTCACCATCATGCACTGATACTCTGCAGTATTTTTGTGTACACACCTTAATATTTGGTAAAGTGCCCCTAAATTTTGTGTTTTTTTGCCACCAGGGGCATGCCAGCCTCAGCCATCTGCAAGCAGTTAAAGCAGCTCACGTCCCTTTTCCTCAAAGGTAATGTTTACAGAGATGGTCCAAGTGAAATATGCCACACAACGCCTCTTTCTTTCAGGTCACAGTGTATGCAGAAGTATCACATTTATGAGACTCATTGCAAAACGAGTTTTTAAATCAATAGAAAAGAGCAGTGAATGGGGATGTTCAGAGGAGAACAGAAAAATGACTCAACCACATCCTCCACAAACCAACAAAATACACCCCTGAAAAAGGAAAGCACAATTACATGCAACTGGGGGGAGCCAAGCTGAGTAAAGCTGTAATCCCAAGGATAAAGAAAATTATTATGGTGAACAATAAGTTAATGAAAGATCCAGAGGTGGCTTTGATGAGCTCCAGATGGAATGGGAAAGATGCATTTTCACCACAATGATGTGCCTTAAGTCAGGCAGCTCACTGCAGTCAGCCCAACTACAACACAAACCAGTTCAGAGTTGTCACTCATCTCACCCCACGGCTCTGCAGGCTTTACTTCACCCTCATAACCTGTGGCTCATTTAGCACTAATCAAGCAGAACATCCCTCCTGCCTTCCGGAAAAAAAGTCATTAAGAAAATCCCAGGAAAGCCTCAGGATGAGTACCTTGGAGGCCCAGAACACGACAAAACAAGCGAGGGAAGCTCACACAGCCACAAGTCCTGAATGACCTGTTTAATACAGATGCATTTTGCCCCAGCTTGGCCACAAATACAGTTGCACTGTCACCAGAACAAAACTACACAGTATATTTTTCCCTGCTACTGGCAGAACTACTGAAAAGGGTTATTATAGTCCAACAGAAACAAATATTGGTAAACCAGATTAACATAGCACAACACAGTGGAAAAAACCCACAACTTACTGCATCACACTTTTATTGCATTCCACCTAAAGCATCTTTTCAAAATTAACAGTGTTCCATAACATGCCTACTACAGAAATTAATAATGCAAATCACTTGCTCCCTACAGCCTTTTCTCATCATGTTCAACTATCCACAGACAGGCAGAACCACGTCCAAGCTTATCAATGAAAGCTGGTAACTTCAAACCAGAAACAGCAATTCATGAAGCTTCTAGAGGAGCCATCAAAATTGTCAGAATTAGTGTCATTAGATGTCAGAATCTACAGTGATACTGTAGAGAGTAACAACTAACTTTCCTTCATACCTGACAGGAAAGAAATGCTAAAGTGTCAATCTCTTTCAGTAAAACTCCCTATTTTGAAGTAACATAAATATAGTGCAACTAACAAGACAACATCAAAAGTACAAAAATGAAACTTCGGTAAGAAAAAAGCATCTTTTTTTTTTCTTTTTGGGATGGGAACCACCAACAGACATACACAAAAGAACCCCAACAAATAAACAACACACACACAAAAAAACAAACCCCAAATGCTAACAAACACACAAACAAACAAAACCAACAAAGCCTCCTGACTGTTGAAATAAGATAAACTAAGTTATCACAAGACATCACCTGCACCATCATCTTTGCACCATGAGCTACAGGTAATAATATGAACAACCCGAGGAGATCAGGATTATGTGTGTGCAACAGCTCCTCAGCATCCCTTTTGTTCTGGCCCCATCTGCACTCCACTTACAACACAGAACTACTCCCAGGGCTTCTGCAAACATGAATTTACATAAACACTACTGGGTTCAAATTACGTTGGTTTTTTTTCCAAAATACTTGTTATCAGTGTTTTGCCTGGAGATAATTAAAACAAACCCAAGTTACTAAAAAAACTGAATACACTTATGCTAAATGGTATTTGCCCCAAGGTTCAGCCCCGTTGAAATGGGTCTGCAACTGTAAAAGAGAAACCTTCACATGTAGACAAACTAAATCAGTTCTCACGATCATCTGCTCTTTGGTACTGCATTCTTTTATAGTATCCCTTTATCAAATTACCCATCTTTATCAAGAAAAATCTACAGAATTAGTTTCTCTGGACAGTTATAAGTTGCTACCCAAATTAACCGAGGTTTCCCTAACCTGTCTCCCACTTCTGGGCTGGCAGGAATACAACATCGCTCAGTAAACGTGTTAAAGTGCAGTCGACCTCGGTTATTTATGCTCTAGGGCAGGAACAATGCAATCTGGGGCAACACAACCCGAAGAAGTGCAAGAGTCATAAACAGGACACATGGCACACAAAACTGATAGGGACACCAAGCTTCGGGAGGGAAGCAGGCACACGGGTTTGTGGAAAAACAACTAGAAAAGTGGGCTACTTGTAATCCAGGGAAGCTCTGTTTATTCACCCACCCTTCCTCACCGAAAGAGAGCTCCTCCTGTGAAGGAGAGCTGCCCGATTTGTAACGACTAGTAAAAAATAAGGAATAAACAAACACTAAAAAGGGATGTCAGTTTCTCCAGCGCCGCAGAATAAAGCTGCACTAGTTCTGCCTCCCCCGCAAAGAGCGGCCGAGAAACTGCTACCGCTCGGCGGCTTTTTATTCATCTGCGAACAATGGCAGCGTTTCCCCTCCGCCGCCGGGAAGGAGCTGCTCTCCCCACCGCAGCCGGGAGGGTCCCGTCCCCTACGGCCTCCTCCGAGCTGAGGCGCGGCAGAGGGATCTCTGGCCGCTCCTCCGCGGGCACTGGGAGAAGGGAGGGAAAGAAGCAGGAGGAAGAACAAGCCGACGCTCGCCCCGGAGCGCGGCGGCCTCTCTCCTGCCCGTCAGCACCCTCCCCTCAGAAGCCGCGACCGGGAGGTGCGGCGCTGCCTGCCAAGCCGGGCCCCAGCGGGCCGGGCTGGGCCCGAGGCGCGTCCTGCCCCCGCCCCGTCCCGTCCCTCCCCGACGTCTCCCGGCGTAACCTGCGGAAAGTTGCGGGACAGCGCCCGGAGCAAGTGCGGCCTCGGAGCTTGGGCTCCTCGGAGCGGCTGTCCGCAGCGGGGACTGATCTCCTCCGAAAGCTGGAGGGGAATGGAAATGTGCAACATTCCTGGAGCTTCGTTAGCATCAGATTTCCCAAGCGCCTCCCTTTAACTCCTTCGTTCCTCTAGCCCCTCACGGCCGCCCGGGGTGGCGGCGGGGCGGGGGAAGGGGCTGCCCCGCGGCCCCCGCCCCCGCCGGGCTCCTGCTTTCCCGACGGGGCCGCCCGCATTTCTTCGCGGTGTTATTCCAAGGCGCCCGGCAGGGATATGTCAGGGATATGTGCGCGTTTCAAAAGGTTGGCTTTCGTTACGAGTGGTTTTATTTCACCTGAAGGAAAAAAAAAAAAAAAAAAAAAAAAAAAAGACTTCAACAGAAGTTGAAGCACAAGCGCGATAAGGACAATTTCACGCGGCTGGAAAAAGTTACCGGTAGTTTGAATTTCTTAGTTTTCTCTTTGATCGTTAGGAACCTACATCAAAGGTAACTACGAGCGGCAGCTGCTGTTTTCTCTGAGGCTACCTAGAGCTGCAGCATAAACCGTAAGCGGAGGACTGATTTTGCCTTTCCATCAGCCATGGGACTGTGGCGATGTGAGTACTGCTGTTTGATAGAGCAGCTTTCCTAGACCCTTTCTGGCAGCGCTCACACCGATGTGTGAGAAGCAGCATACCTTTCAAGTGCTCCGAAGCGTGAATAACTCCCCACAGCAGGAGCCACCTCGCTTATCTAATCTCTTCCACATGCTACTGGTGGAAAGAGACACCAAGTATGTGTCCATTTCTGCACTCACTGCGATGCCACGTTTTGTCTTTGGGAAGCTGCCCAGCACAGATGCAATAGATACGGACAGAAGAACAATGACAAAAGATACTATTTATTGATACATTATCTTCAGCTTCCTTTCACCCTCGGGCTCACACACATGTAAACCGCCTCAGAGTATCTTTGAGATGCTCTTACAAAGTCCCTTTACTATCGCTTGAACATGAAGGAGAAACATGGTTTTCTCTACAAATTCTGTTTTGAAACTTAGGAATTTTTTACTTCAAAGAGGCCGATTGACTGTTTCCCTTGCTCTAGAAAAGGTGGAACAAATACACCACTTACAACCAGCTGGGCATTTTTTGACTATGCATTCGAAATTGCCTTTGAAAACACCAGCTTGTCAAAACTGAAATGCAGCAGCAGCAGCAACAAAGGCTTCAGATGCAGAGGAGTGGCACCCCCAGATGAATTCTGTGAAGCTGGTGACAGGTTGTAGAGCTCCTGTCTGGGACAGGGAAACTTGGAAGCCCTGCCAGACTGAGTCCTGCATTGAACTTCCAACAGTTCCTAGACTCTCTGCCCTGGCTTTCAGTGGAAGTAGAACTCAGGGGTCAATTACTCCTAGGTCTTCCTACAGTTTCCAATATCTCTACTTCAAAGAGACATGGAATAAATGGGGATAAACCTCTAGGAACTGTCACTCCAGGGAATCCACAGCCCAGCTGTGGTCATATGGAGCTCTGCATGAGCTATTGTTTTGTTCTGAATTAATATCTCTGTATTTTATCTTTATAACTTGATAAGTTTTGGAGTCAACACATTGCTACCACAGCTGTATCATTTTGAGGATCCATGCCAGTGCATATAAAGTAACTCAAGACACAAACTCACCCTTGGATCTTCTTCAATAATGACATAGAAAAGTTATAGAGTTGGGGATGATTCCCAGAATAGCTAGACCTGCAGGCTAATAGTTCATGAAACTACATGAAATGTAATGTTTTCAGTCACAGCACAAATCAAAAGCAAATCTACCAAAACTGAGGTGTTTATAGGCTGCTGGGGGAAAAAAAAATAATAACAGAATGTAACTTCAGACATGAATCTTATTAACAATATTTTGCAGGGAAAAAAAAAAAAAAAGAAAGAAAGAAAATAAAAGCTTTCCTATAGGCAAATATCTCAGCAGCGATAGTGCAAATAAGATCACCGAGCCACATGTTTTGACTTTGGAAGTACCTATACTGCAGAACGCAGTGAAATGCTGCCATTGGCTTGACAAGCAGCAGAAACATCAGGATGTTATCCCTCACAATTAAGAAACTCTACATTGATTAAGCATGGGGGAGAAAAAATAATAGTAAAAATGATCTGCTGATGTCTAGTATATGGCATATAAGCTGTATGATACTATTTGTCAACTCTGTCAACCAGTGCTTAGGTGCCAGAGTCACCCAGCTGAAGATCCAAACTGGTCAGTGACTTGTATGTCCACAGACACAAAGCAGTTCCTGTCCCACCCTCGCCTGCCTGCCCTGCACGGGCTCTGCAGGAGCAGGGACAGTCCATACTTTGCGAGGTGGTTTGGCAAGAGGCATTTTTATTTTCTCTTTAAGGTATTTTTCAGCCTGGCTGTGTTTGCTAGCACAACAGGGCTGGCTCAGATCAAAGAAGTTATGTAAGGAGACTCCTATGGCTACTCTATGTGCAGAGTTCAGATTTGGCAGTGATTCGTTTCTATACAGAATTGGTGTGGACATCCCCAGTCAGGTGCTGGTGCTCATTTGCTGTCTGTCCAGAAAAGAGTTTCTCTCTTAGGTTCCTCCAAAAGAGAACCCCTCTGCAAGCATCAAAATTGAACGCAATAGGAGAGGACGACTGGGATAATTGTTTCAAAGCTGTCGTGCTACTCCAAATCAGCACACAAACCCAGAAAGGTCCCCAAATCCATTTGCTCACCACTGTCATCAAGTAGACACAGCAGCTCCAGCTCCTGTGCAGCGGGAGATGGTCTTTACCCGTCTCGAAATCCATCGCTCTCCTGCCAAAAACACCCTTTGCAGAGTCTCCCCATCTCCTCAAGACCTGCTGGAGCCCGTCGGGGGGTCTGAGGGGGTCTGAGGGGCCCTCAAGCTCTCCAGGGCCGAGGCGGGGTCGGGG